>JASDQU010683425.1:44166-57349 GCA_032191745.1 Picea mariana
TTAAATCATCTTGATAGAGTTGTAAAGATCACGAGGAGTGTTATATGTTTTGAGTATATTGCATGTGCTAACATTGGGGTATGAAAACACTTGCAAGGGCACCTCAAAGAACACTTAACCACCAAAAATTATCAGCAGAAAGTTACTAAACAATTTGCTTTCCTAAAAGACAACAAGAAGATAGTTTTGAGATTGTGAACTTAGAGCCAAATAACAGGTCAAGGACATACCTATTTTGGCAGCCTGATAGTACCTCAGGATTTCTACATGGTATTAGAGCCCTTGGTGGCTTAGACTTGCTGATTTTTTAGCATTGAGTGGACAGTTTTGTTGGACAGTTCAAGGTAGTTTTGGGACAACTTGTTAGTAGATTTTTGGAAAGCTTGTTGGCAGTGTTTGTGGACAACTTGTGGGCATATTTGTTGGACAACATGTATGATTGTTTTGGACTTGTGTTTTTAGCATCTTTTCACACCTATTTGGATAGGAGTGGGGCTGATTTGGACAACCTCTTTTCACACCTGTGTGGACAGGAGTGAGGCTGTATTTTACAACCTCTTTTCACACCTATTTGCTAGGAGTGAGGTTGTGGTGTTACTGCCTCTTTTCACACCTATGTTGACAAGAGTGAGGCATTACTCTTGTGTTGTTTTAGCATCAGTGTGAGCTTTAGTGGACAACCATGTCGGTGTCCCAGATGAAGGCAGAGGATAGGCTAGATAGAGATAGCAACTAGTCCCCTTGGAAGACCAGGATCATTTTCATCTTAGAAGACCTTGAACTATGGGATATAGTTGAGGCTCCTGTTGTTGTTCCTCCTATTATTGCTCCTATTTTGGTGGCAGAGTTTAGGAAGAGGGACAACAAGGTGAAGATGACTATTTGTGATGGGGTGAGAGACCACGTCATTCCACATTTGACTGGTAAGACTATGCATTTGAGATATGGGATTCTTTATGCAAACTTTACCAGAGTTCTAACCAGAACCAGAAGATGGTTTTGCAGGATATGCTCAGGAACATTAAGATGCTCAATTCCGAGTCGGTTACATCATTCCTTGGCAGATTCACTAAGATCGTAGATGAGCTTGCAGTCATCGGAGAGATAGTGGACCCGGGCTTTATGGTGAGGACAACCTTAAACAACTTTTCCAAACCATGGGGTCCTTTTGTTCGAGGCATTGTTGCCCGAGAGGTTATGCTTACTTGGGAGAGACTTTGGGATGATTTCGTTCAGGAGGAGACGAGACTCACCTCAGAGTCCTCAATACAACAACGGATTACTCAAGGTGATGATGACCTTGTTCTGTGGACTAAGGGCAAGAAGAAGACTGACAAAGGTGCTAGACAGGGTCCCAAGGGAGGGTCCAAACCACAACAGAGTGGCGGTGAGCAGGAGAGAGACATGAGCACAGTGAGATGCTTTGCTTGTGGAGAGATGGGTCATTATGCATAATAGTGTCCCAAGAAGAAGAAGAAGAAGCAGTGGGATGATTCAACAGTGACAATAGAGGAGCTTGAGTTCAATACATAGTTTGCGAGAGAGTGTGCATTCGCTACTTCTTTGCTAGCTGTTACACCATCTAGCATCAGGTGGGGAGATAGAGTTGAGGAGGACCTATTAACTCATAGTAGTGATTTAGAGGGAGCTCATACTCAAGTTTCGTGGACACCATCTTCAGGGGTGACTGGTCCACCCGGGACAACTTCAATTTTAGAGTTGTCAAGACAGAGGGTTGGTGCAGGGGCTTTAGAGCATCAGAGATTGATGAGGAGGAGCAACAAGGCACCACAGAGGCTTGGGCCTCACTTGGCTACGGAGACAGGCAGATCATGTTCTGGATCCACTTCAAGTGGAAGTTACTTGACGATAGGTCAAGTTGAGGATCTTGGTGAGATGTCGAGATCCATATACTCTTGGTGAGATACGAAGAGGGGGAGACTCTTGGTGAGATGCCAAGAGAGTGAATCTTGGTGAGATGCCAAGAGTAGTGACCATTAGTGAGATGCCAGGAGGTAGAAATCCTTGGTGGGAGACCAAGGTTGAGATATTTGGTTTGATACCAAGATATAGGTTATCTTGGATAGGTGGAGATGCACTTCCATCTATAGATCACACAGATTGAGCAGATCAATGCCAAAGACTACTTTCATTGATCAGGGTACAACCATACTCATCGAGTATTTGTCAGTAGGCAACCATGTCCATTGCAAGGATGAGATTGGTGGTGAAGGGCACTTTCCTCGGTAAGAGGGAGTGTTGAGATTTGGGTACCTTGGAAAGTGGTCCCCTTGTGTTTGTGAGCCTCTAAACACAAGACGCAAATAGTTTGTACCATGTACCATGTACTTTATGTCTAATTTCACTTTGAATTACGAGATTTAAGTCAAAAGTGAATTTGGTCATTTTAGCCTAAAATGACTATTAATTCACTTTGTAGGTGAATTGAGGGACATAAAGTGAAACTATGGAAACTTAAGTAAAGTGGGTTTTGAGTTGAGATTCTTTTGGAGAGGTCTCAACCATTGATTAGGGATGAGATGAGATGATCTCATCCACACATACTTTAGGTTTTCTCATGTTTCCTTTCCTTAAGAGGGGCGCATAGGGCAAATGAGGCTCATTATTCTCACTTGTATGTTCACCAAAAGAGCTTGGAGAAGGGCAAGGAGATGGGAATGAAAGAATTGGGAGAGGAGAGCTTGGGTGCCTCCTTTCATGGAGGGATCATGGAGGCTTAGGGCCCAGTTTATTTGTGGTGATCACAATTGCTTGGAGGAGGTCGCACCATAGGAGGGGGCACATAGCTAGTAGGGAGCAGTTTTACTTGGAGGAAGTCAGATCTGATTGTTTCAGTGGAGAGGCAACAAATGAGAGAAGATTTTTATGGAGGGGTTTCTTCATTGGGTCAAAGAGGAAGGATGGTGCTTCACTTCAGTGGACAGAGCAACAAATGGATAGGGCGCACTAAGCTTGGGTGCATATCTCATTGGATCCTTTGGCAAGACTCAAGAGGAGATTGATATATATACAGGTTCCTTTGTATTGTATTACCTTTTGTATCTCATGCTTTAGACACCACTTATATACACTTTCATTCCAAATTGGTTTTCCCGAGGGGGGGTTATCCAGGGTCATGTTGACCAAAAATACTTGTGTCCATTTCATGCATGCTTAGAGTTTAGATCAGCTTGTTAGAGTTGTAAATATCTTGAGGAGTGTTATATGTTTTGAGTATATTGCATGTGCTAACATTGGGGTATGAAAACACTTGCAAGGGCACCTCAAAGAACACTTAACCACCAAAAATTATCAATAGAAAGTTACTAAACATTGTGTTGTCCTAAAAGACAACAAGAAGACAGTTTTGAGATTGTGAACTTAGAGCCAAATAACATGTCAAGGATAGACATGTTTTGGCAGCTTGATAGTACCTCAGAATTTCTACAGTATTAGACCCCTCCACCCAACGATTTTGACTGGTAAAGTCTACGAAGGTATACATACCCTACCCCCACTAGATTTGAATTTGTGATCTCTTATGAGGAAAGACATGTTCTTAACCATTAGGCCCACTAAGGGCATAGGGTTGTTTTCAAACCATGGGTGGTTGGTACAGGGGGTTGTTATGTACACAAGCATAGGTTCATATTTTAGTTGGTGTAAAGATCTTGTGTGCTGAAGAAAGGTGTTTGAATTCTTTGTTTTATTTTAGTACGATGCTTTAAATTGGTTTATGTGGACAAGGCCAAGCAGGAAAAACCATCACTTGAATTACAAGATATGAACCAGATATTTTTATATTGCTTGTACCTATTATCGAATCCACTCAGCTTGCCCCTACATCAGATTTTCACTCATTACCTCGGGTTGAGAAAACAACCAAACTATCGTTGGATATGTGAAATTGACCTCACACACTTTGTTTTATCAGAGAAAAATGATACCTTTTAGGAACGGACCCCATGAAATCAGGATTTTTGGTCATGAAATCATTAATTTGACTAAGCACGAGTT
Organism: Picea mariana; assembly: GCA_032191745.1. Lineage (NCBI taxonomy): Eukaryota > Viridiplantae > Streptophyta > Pinopsida > Pinales > Pinaceae > Picea > Picea mariana. Next base: position 48,184 of record JASDQU010683425.1, read on the forward strand.
AGGGCTCACACGAGGGCTACCAACTTTAGAACCACCTGGGATTCCATTAAATCACCTACAACTGGTTAGGATGCTTCATTTGGACTTTATCACTTTGTTATTGTTGAAGCTTCATCAAAATATCTCGTGTTAGGAATCTTATCTCACTCTAACCAAAAGATTGAGGGCTTTTATCTAAAAGATGAGCCTCTAAGAGTTTAGGGAGATTCTTCTTCCACGAGGCATTATCTATATTCACATCCTTCACTTGAAGTAGATTTCACTTCCTCAATTTCATATTCTCGCTGAGGGGGGTGGTCAAGATCGACCCTTCGTGGCCAATCTTGAGGACCATGCATGAGACCCCTCAAATGGCCAATGGGATCCACCAAGAAGGATTAATCACAATCATCCATCATGGTTGGGGACACAACGATTGAGAATGGATTAATGATGTATGCATCCTTGTATTGGAACCCTCTCATGACTAGTTCTCAATGCGTTCTCCCACTTTAAGTACAATTATACCATATTGTATAATATTATAGCATGCTATTCTTAAATCAGTTATAAACATAAGTAGAGTTTAAGGAGATAGTAATTTATTGTTTTTGATTGAATTCATCTATTTATACTTGACACTATCATTGTATTTAGAGATTTAGAAGAAAGCTCTACATCCACTTTTCTATTTTTGCACCATCATCTACTTCTCTATTTTTGCACTACAATTGATGATTGTCCTTTATTAGCTTTTACAATGAACCATATTTATTTGATGCAATTGTTTGGGTTCCTTATTTATTGCTTATCACACTTAGTTAAATAGATTAATTCAAGAATGAGTAATGGCAATTGATCATTAGGCACTACTGTGTTATGCAATGAGACAAGTTTAGTTGAATACTTGCTATGGTTTGTTCTATGTTGAAGTATTATATATATTGGGTTCCTCTGCATCATTTTTTTTCCTCGAAAAAATTCATAATTTCATTATATTTATAACAAAATTACATACACAGATATATACAAGCCATTAGTAATAGCCTTGTATATATTAGCCATAAAAGTTTGTAGTCCTATTATGTCGATGCATACATAAGGCATAATTACATTCCAATTTAAAAATCCTTATCGATTTTCACATATTCAGTCCAAAGGCAAAATTTATGTTGATAAGACTTTGCCCAAAAATAAGAGTGTATCCCATCGGAGCTTAGTAGAGTATCATGAAACTTACATAAAGCCCAACATTACACAATATTTTTTGTCCATTCAAAAAGTGCCAAAGAGATCAAATATCTTGTATTTCGTGAAAAGGCCTATGATAGAAGCCGTGGGTTCCCAATATAGTTTGTTCTTGAATATACCATTGTCCAAAAGCTAGTTGTGCGACTTCTTTGGAAAGCTTGTCCACCAGCTAGTTCTGTTCCCTGTAAATATGGGTAAAAGAAATGGAGTCAAAAAAACTTTTTATACGCATCACATCCTCTAAGATCAGAGCAAGATGAGAAATGTGGCATCTATGGACACCATTTTCCTAGTTGATGATTATTAAGGAGTCACCAAAAAATTGTAAAGTTTGACAGCCCTGCTCCACAACAAATAATAAAAAGAGTTTTAAGGCCATTAATTTCAATATTTATTTGTTCCTGCCCCCAATCCCATTTTTTGTGTGTAATGATGTGTACTGGATAGATAATGGCATCCACCCCCTCCACAAAAAATATGATCGACTGAAGTTGCCCCGTCGAAATACCCCCACAGCCTATAGTTGTCATAGATTTCTTCCCTGACAAATCTAGTAAGTACGAGACCCTCCCCACCCGAGCAGGAAAAGGAGTCCATGATCCCAATACTATTGGCAGCAACTATGTCGGTCGGTAAGTATTTACCATGGAAAATAGCTCTGTTCTAGTAAGATAAGGACATCCAATACATTGCGATAGCATCTAGCATCGATTTAATCAGAACCAAACGTCCAGCCCTGGACAACCACTTATGACTCCAAACCTTTAGTCTTTTTTCTAATTTTGTGATGAGCCACGACCAATTTTTCTTCCTGTAATCATTTGGTTTTAACTGAAAACCAAGATATTCCAGACCCACGTCCAATTCAAGTACCTGAAAGGGAAGCCTAGAAGTAATATGATGAATCTCCACCCCTGCCAATGATGCAATGGTAATACTAGATTTCTGTCCATTGATTATCATGCATGTCACCCTTTTAAAAAGAGTTAGACCTTCACACAGTTTATCAGTATCCCTTCTTGAAACATCATAGAAGATTAAGATATCATCGACGAAAAGTAAATGGGAAATATGCAAAGCCGAAGAAATTGTTATCCCTTTGAAGGCACCTGTAGTTTTTTCCTCAGTTAGAAAGCGACTGAGAATTTCTTCTACCAATAGAAAGAGTAGTGGAGACAAGGGAACCCCTGTCTAACTCCCTTGTCTACTTGAAAAAGAGGAAGTTGAACCATTAATTAGAATGGAGAAGGATACTGTTGAAAGACAACCCATAACCCAATTTGTAAAAGCCACCCCAAACCCAAGGTGTATCACTAGCATCCAGATATAAATCCAATTAACTTTGTCATAAGCTTTCTATAGATTAATTTTCACAACAACCCCTTTACTTTTTCTTGTTTTCAAACTATGCAGTCCTTCATGAGCAACCCCAATAGCCTCATGTATATGTTTGCCTACCAAAAATCCAAACTATTCACTAGAAATATTTCTGGAAAGTATATCTTTTAGTCTTTTGTTGATTACTTTTGAGATAATCTTATAAAGACAGTTGCATAAGGAAATAGGATGGAAATCGTCAAAGGAGGAGGGGTTATCAGACTTAGGTATTCCAATCACTCACTAAGTTTCGTAAGTAAAGAGAAGGGTGGTTAAAGGTTGGTAGCAGGCACTTCCTTTAAAGCAAGTAGGCAGAAGGTGCGCAAGCAATAGTGGTACCCAAGTACGATTCTTTCAGCAAGTGTTATCGAAAACCTGTTCAATGCTGTATGAAAGCCCTTCCTTCTCTAGTTAAGGCAAGTATCTCGTCCCTGAATTCCTTGTCACAAGTTAAGGCAAGTATCTCCCTTGATTCCTTGTTACAAGTTAAGGCAAGTATTGAAGTTCCCTCAATCACTTGTCTAGTACTAGGAGTTCCTCTAAGTGATGGGCGGAGATACATATTTCAGTGGTTTTTAAGTTTGTGGTTTGCCAAGGTGTCTTGGTTCCAACCTTTACTGATTGAGCGGTGAGGCCTCCACACATGGAAGGTGCTGCCTAAATAGAGGCGTCTGACTTAAAAGCCTTCAGGAGGTTTGTTTTCCAAGGCATCTCAATCGCCCACCTCAGTCGCCAGATTCTTATGCAGACCTGGAAAGGATATAAGGATATTGAGCCATCACAGGAGATATGGACTTAGCATGGCGGCAACTCCATGATGGCTAGAGCGGTACACCAGGCGAGAAGGTCATTTCTTTCTTTTATGCTGGCTGGAATTGCTAGGACAAATTGGGGGAATGGCTGGTTGAACTAGGATTGGGAGTCTTGCTTGCTTTTTGAATGGTCCTGCTTAGTTGAAGTTATCGCTACCGCTTGAATGAAGTAGTTCGTTATCGCTACCGCTTGACGGCCCCGCTACCCGTTGTGATATGAGGGACTCCCAGCGGAAGGAAATATCATCCCAGAAGCAAGCATAGGAAATAGTTCTTCCCAGGGACATGCAAGCATTTTCACACCTTTATTTTGNTATTACAGGGGAGTAGATAGGCACACCCACCTTAAACGCCCCCGCAGAAAACACCAAAATAATTCTAATTTTCCAGTCCTGCCTTAGAAAAGACGTAAAGGGGGCACAGGGCAGGCAAGATTTCACAACGCCCGAGTAATCTAAAGGAAATAAAGCAATAGGAGGAGCCAAGAGCAGAGCTAGAACAACCCCACGAAGTATATCACATCTACCAAAAAATAATATCACTCCAGAAAAAAAAAAAGAGAAGTCTTAATAGATAGGTTCTAATTTCTCAATCGTGGAAGTCCTGAACGATTATTAAGTGGTGGGTGGTCCAATTATTAAAGTAATAAAAGTGGAATTTATTGGTTCATGAATATGTCCATTTATTTGTGATTCTTCCACCAGTTTTAATACATCGTTGCCCAACATATCATAGAACCCCAGATAAAATTCTATAGGCCAGCCATCAGGTCCTAGACTTTTACCCTTTTGAAAAGATTGTAAAACTTCCAATAATTCCTTCTCCGAGACCTCCTCCATTAAAGTCAATTTCTCTTCCTCCTCCATAAACTAAGGGAATAACCTGGCTACTTGTATAATTTTGGCTATAGAGGTCCCCTCCCGAGCCTTAAAAAGATCTCTAAAATGTGAAATGCCCATAGTAGCCAGACCTTCAAAAGAGTTGACAACTTGCTCGCCACCTTGTTGTAATCCCCAAATTTTATTTGTCATTTTCCTACCTTTGGCATAAGAATGAAAGAATTTGGTATTCTCATCCCCACAAGTAATCCAAATATCACGACTCTTTAACCGCCATAAAGCTTCTTTATCTGCCAGTGGCACCCTCCTTAATTCTAATCTAACCAAGTCCTCTTTTTCGACACTGGAACTAAACCCCCTACCATGGCCATCCTGCCAACCCAGAAGTGTCTACTCGATGTGTTTTAACTCATGTTCCTCTTTTACTTTTTTCTCATTTGCCCAAGAGATAGTTGCCTGCTCAATCCTTTTCAAATTTTCCAAAAAAAGAACAGTTGCATGATTATGAAGATCAGGTTCAATGGGGGTCCACAAACTACGGACCAAGGCTTGATATTCCAGATCCTTTAACCACCCCTCATAAATATTAAAAGGACTGGGAGCATGCCTATCCCTACCTCTTAGCTCTAGTACAGTCGGATTGTGGTCCGATTCACCGCCACTAGCAGCCCATTGTCTAACCGGTGCCAAGGACTCAACAAGGTCCTCCGCCAACAAGAACCGATCCAGTCGTTTGGCCACCCGATCATCGTCGATCCTTCTATTCCTCCAAGTCAGACTAAGTTTTATTGGTTCAATATCCAAGAACCCATACTGAACTAGGATATTAATAAAGAAATTGGTCATGGGATCTGAGTTTGAACGAGGACCCCAAACCTCTGTTGCTCCCAAGGAGAAATTAAAATCCCCACCACTGATGACCTCCCTTCCTGAAAACCAAGAGCATTGGGCCAGGGATTCCCAATATCTCTGACTATTAGACTAAGGTCCATAGACATTTACCAGTGTCAACAAACAACCCAAATTTGCAGAGAAGACATTTAGTCCAATCCCTGACTCAAAGCCCCAAACCTGCTCATAATTGAACTTCTTTAATAACCACCCAATATACAGACCCCTTGAGCGACCCTTTGCATTCAACGTGGAAAAATACCATCTTGGCAGCAATGATTCTAAAGCCGCCACCACCGATTCACTAATCCCCAAAGTTTCTTGCAAAAATATGACCTTTAGAGAAACAACTTCCACCAGTGTTTTGAGTGACAATTTTTTAGAAGGGTTCGCTAGCCCTTGACAATTAAAGGAAAGAATTTTCATAAGGAAACCACCCCTTGGAATTTCTTTTCTCTAAGCACCCATTCAATGGAGGATTGTCTACCCGAGGCCAAATCAATCCTTGTCGGATATTGTGCCAAAATTAGGTGGGAATTTCTCCCCCGACCTCTGACTGGTAAAGTAGCACGAGGTAAGGACCCAAAAGCACTCTCCCCCAACACCTCATCACCACCCACAAAATTTTCCTCGTTTAAAATTGACCTTTTACGCAAAGCATATCAGACCCTACTATCATCAGTATACGAGTTATTAGAGGACGATGATGTACAATAAAGGGGAAGAGTCATAGAAGAGTCCAGAGGGAGAAGAGGTAAGGAGGAGACAAACTTTGTAAAAAGAGGTAACCCAGCGGGGGAAAGACTAGAAGTCCTTACAACCTCTTCTTTACTCAAGGAGGAAGTAACCAATAACTCACAAGTTATACCCGACACATTCAAACCCATAGAAGAATCCACGGGGGTGATTAGAGGAGGAGGGTAATACACATGGCAGTAGGAAACTTGAAAATGACCGCTGATGTACTCGATGATAGTGGGCAAGTGGAGAACCCCAAAGGAAGAGTATCTGAAACCCCCAAGCCTTCAGGAGAAAACAAAGGAGAAGAATTAATAAGAGAGACATCCGATGAATTAAAAGACGACAACTTACCCGACAACACCAGTGTACATGGGCTAGCCTTTTTTGTTGTCGGCCGATCCTTAGGTATTCCCGCGTCTTTGTATATCGGGACAATTCCCATAGTAGTCATGTTGGACCACCTTCTACCCTTTCCATCACCACAAACCTTTGTTGCCACCTCAGTCGCTCCCCCCTCCTCCAATATCTCCTTATCCGACCACAACATCTCGACATGGAGTTCATCTCCCTCAAAGCCCCGTAGCTTCCCCTTGAACGAAAATTTACAATCCACAACACCGTACCCATGGACATGACACCTATGACATCTGAAATGAATGCCTTCATAGTCCAAAGGCTGGACAAACGACCCAGTCGTCGTCTCTATTTTCAACTCCTGAAGTAATCTCGACTGAAGATCCAACCTCAGCAAAATCCTGGCCACTAACATTAGACCAATCTCTTCAAAAGACATGTCTGCTCCAATGTAGTTGCCCAATTTATTCCCAATGGCCGCAAACCTAACATGGTTCCAGTACTGCATAGGAAGGCCCGACAAACACACCCAAATGGGTGCCACATCCACCCTCTCCCGCTTTGCATCAAATTTTGGATTCCACCTTTTAAGAACAATTGGTGTCCCTGCCAAACTCCATATTTTCGACAAAACCCAGGTCACATCTTCCCTGGAAGAGAATAGGAAAGAAAACCAGCCTCTAGCTAGAAGCCGAATACTAGGGACTCTTGAGATATTGATCCCCCAAGTAGTAAGAACCCAAGCCCTCAGAAAGTTAGCACCCAACCATTTTCCCCTCGCTCTGCCAACCACCGCCATCTCACAGAATTCCACCACCCTATCCATATCAATGTCATCCTTGAACACCAGGCTATCAGAGCTTATCCAATCCCGAGCACACTATGGACCTTTGTGCGCAGAGGTCTTTTTCCCCCTTGCAACCTTCAACCCCTCTGTAGTCCCCTCCCTAGACAAAATTTGAGGTTTGGTTTTATTCTGTAGTGGTTCAGGATCTGCGACAACCCTGTTCTTTCCATCGTCCCTAGGGAAAAATTCCCCCACTGTCACTGCAACCTTCAGAAAAACCCCAACATCAATGAGTACCTTCGACGGTGAAAAAGGAACTTTAGAGATAGACCCAAAGTATTCTTTCTGATGTAAACCCCAGTTGTCCCCATCGGAGAGAGCCCTAGGCGCAGGACCACTGTACCCCAATCCACCCTCACTTAGTGCCGGAAATAGTTCCATACCCTACCCCAGACCTGCCAAAGAAGCCTCAAAAAACCATCCACCGAGTTGCAAAGATAGAACCAAACCTTCTGAAAGAGACAAAATGGACTTTTGTGAAAACTTCGAACCCAGAACTGCCGACAACAATGCCACCGAACCCACTGATCCCACTTCCATAACCTCCCCAAATTCACTGACAGATAACATTGGGTCCCCTACCAAAATATTCACCCACTCCCCTCTAGTCTCCGACATACCATCCAAATCCTTAGTCGTCGCCATTCCCGTAGGATGAGTGTGAAGGATTGATTCATCAAGTGATTTTGAGGAAGACACCCCCAAAACCTTAGCCCTCGTCACATAGTCTCGCTAGTCCTAATCATATCCAATCCACACCGAAGCTACACCTGTAAACCAGCAAAAAACTACACTGTGAATCTTGTGCGAAACCCTAGCATTCTCCATCCCCATATTTCGAGTTCCTCTGCATCATTATGCTTGTTCTATGGTATTTTATAAAAATAGAGTAGGGGTGATCCAGATTATTTTTGGCACAAAATGAGAGCGGAGATATAATAAATAAATGCACAGAGATATCACGGATATCCAATAATATAACAGAAATGTATCAAATATGCAACCATAAACATAGAGATATAGTAATACACAGTTTCTATTAATGAAAGAAATGTACAGAGACTGTAAAAATACAGAGTGAGAGACTCGCTAGAATGGTGGCAGCTTATCTCTGAGAAGAGATGTGATGACTACTCGCATTCACAAGAAGATGGTTACAATGAGGCTCTGAAGGAATTTTTACAATAAACAGGAATGTCAAAAACCCTAGACATCCAAAAACCTAACCCTGGGAGATGAAGTGCCAAAAGTCACGTGGGCCCCGTTTGGGTAAGTTAGCACATCAACTTCCCGCGGTCATAACTTTTGCATACGATCTCCGTTTTAGGTGCACAATAGCCCATTGGAAAGATCTGTCCAAGGAATACAGCTGTTGACAAAATTATCATGATGAAATGTTTTGATCGAAAGATACCCAAAAAAACGTCGTTTAGGGCCTCAAAACGGCTCCGGAAGTTCAGGACCCGAAAAACTGCCAAAAATAGTAAATTACCAAAATTGCCAGAAAATTATTTTGAGCCAGTTGGAAAAGGTGGGTGGCCACCAATATCCACCTCGATCAATCCTCCCTCCTTAGGAAGCAATAGTCTCCATTGTGTTGAGTGCCCAGGATAGAGGGAAAAGCGTTTGCTGAATTTGCATCTTGATGAGCTGCTTGCCTTGTTGGGGAATTTGCGCTGCTTGGCTTAATGAAGGTTGTCACGAACATGTGGCTGGAAGGGTTGGACCTTTTTAACTAGTCTGGCTACATGAGGTACCTCTGTGCAGAAGGAATCTTTACACTTTGTTGCAATCTTGTCGACCTGCTTTTGTTGGATAGAAGGTGCTTGGGTTGAGACTATAGTGGTTGTAGTATCCTTCTCTTCACCCTTTGAACAGATTGTGAAGAAGCTGCATTTTGTAGTATGAGATACTACCTTGCGGCACTGTTTAGATGGGACACTAGTTGGAACTACCTCTGGTATTCTGTAGAGATGACCCCCCAAAGTAACAATGGCACTACGGGGTCGAGACTCATAAACAACATGGCGCTTCCACATATATGGTTGGCCCAAGAGAACATCATAGACATACAA
>JASDQU010683425.1:57593-72348 GCA_032191745.1 Picea mariana
GATGGCTTCGCCTTTTGAATTTTCTGACCGTTGTGAAATCCTCCCGATTTCTGTTTTCGTATTTTTTTAATATTTGAAACGGGAATTTTGAAAAAGTTGAAGGCCATGTGGACGAGGGGAATATATACAATGGTATGGCATTGGGTTGTATTCATTGATATTTCGGTATTTTGGAAAGTTTTCGAGTCTATAGACACAAGAGGGAAATATTTTCTACAATGTATTTTATGTTTAATTTTATTTTGACTTAGGAGATTTAAGTTAAAAGTGAAATTTGATTATTTTGGTTTAAAATGATTATTAATTTACTTTGTGGGTGAATTGAGAGATATAAAGTGAAACTATGGAAATTTAAGTAAAGTGGGTTTTGAGTTGAGATTATTTTGGAGAGATCTCATTCATTGATTAAGGATGAGATGAGATGATCTCATCCACACATACATTAGGTTTTTTAATGTTTCCTTAAGAGGGGTGCATAGGGCAAAGGAAGCTCATTATTCTCACTTGTATGTTCACCAAAGGAGCTTGGAGAAGGGCAAGGAGATGGAAATGGAAGCATTGGGAGAGGAGATCTTGGGCGTCTCTTTTCATGGAGGGCTCATGGAGGCTTAGGGCCAAGTTTATTTGTGGTGATCACACTTGCTTGGAGGAGGGTGCACCATAGGAGGGGGCGCACAGCTAGCAGGGAGCAGTTTTACTTGGAGGAAGTAAGATCTGATTGTTTCAGTGGAGAGGCAACACATGAGAGCAAATTTTTGTGGAGGGGTTATATTGCATGTGTTAACATTGGGGTATGAAAACACTTGCAAGGGCACCTCAAAGAACACTTAACCACCAAAAATTATCAGCAGAAAGTTACTAAACAATTTTCTTTCCTAAAAGACAACAAGAAGATAGTTTTGAGATTGTGAACTTAGAGCCAAATAACAGGTCAAGGACAGATCTGTTTTGGCAGCCTGATAGTACCTCAAAATTTCTACATGGTATCAGAGCCCTTAGTGGCTTAGACTTGCTAATTTTTTAGCATTGAGTGGACAGTTTTGTTGGACAGTTTAGGGTAATTTTGGGACGACTTGTTAGCAGATTTTTGGAAAGCTTGTTGGCAGTGTTTGTGGACAGCTTGTGGGCATATTTGTTGGACAACATGTATGATTGTTTTGGACTTGTGTTTTCAACATCTTTTCACACCTATTTGGATAGGAGTGGGGTTGATTTAGACAGCCTCTTTTCACACCTATGTGGACAGGAGTGAGGCTGTATTTTACAACCTCTTTTCACACCTATTTGCTAGGAGTGAGGTTGTGGTGTTACTGCCTCTTTTCACACCTGTGTTGACAAGAGTGAGGCATTACTCTTGTGTTGTTTTAGCATCAGTGTGAGCTTTAGTGGACAACCATGTCAGTGTCCCATATGAAGGCAGAGGATAGGCTAGATAGAGCTAGCAACTGGTCCCCTTGGAAGACCAAGATCATTTTCATCTTAGAGAACCTTGAACTATGGGATATAGTTGAGGCTCCCATTGTTGTTCCTCCTGTTACTGCTCCCATTTTGGTGGTAGAGTTTAGGAAGAGGGACAACAAGGCGAAAATGACTATTTGTGATGGGGTGAGAGACCACGTCATTCCACATTTGATTGGTAAAGACTATGCATTTGAGATATGGGATTCTTTATGCAAACTTTACCACAGTTCTAACCAGAACCAGAAGATGGTTTTGCAGGACAGGCTCAGGAACATTAAGATGCTCAATTCCGAGTCAGTTACATCATTCCTTGGCAGATTCACTAAGATCGTAGATGAGCTTGCAGTCGCCGGAGAGATAGTGGACCCAGGCTTTATGGTGAGGACAACCCTAAACAACTTTTCCAAACCACAGGGTCCTTTTGTTCGAGGCATTGTTGCCCGAGAGGTTATGCCTACTTGGGAGAGACTTTGGGATGATTTTGTTCAGGAGGAGACGAGACTCACCTCAGAGTCCTCAATACAACAACGGATTACTCAAGGTGATGATGACCTTGTTGTGTGGACTAAGGGCAAGAAGAAGACTGACAAAGGTGCTAGACAGGGTCCCAAGGGAGGGGCCAAACCACAACAGAGCGACGGTGAGCAGGAGAGAGACATGAGCACAGTGAGATGCTTTGCTTGTGGAGAGATGGGTCATTATGCATAATAGTGTCCCAAGAAGAAGAAGAAGAAGCAGCGGGATGATTCAGCAGCGACAACAGAGGAGCTTGAGTTCGATACACAGTTTGCGAGAGAGTGTGCATTCACTACTTCTTTTCCAGCTGTTACACCATCCAGCATCAGGTGGGGAGATAGAGTTGAGGAGGACCTATTAACTCATAGTAGGGATTCAAAGGGAGCTCATACTTAGGTTTCGTGGACGCCATCTACAGGGGTGACTGGTCCACCCGGGACAACTTCAGTTTCAGAGTTGTCGAGACAGAGGGTTGGTTCAGGGGCTTCAGAGCATCAGAGATTGACGAGGAGGAGCAACAGGGCACCACAAAGGCTTGGGCCTCACTTGGCTACGAAGATGGGCATATCATGTTCTGGATCCACTTCAAGTGGAAGTTACTTGGCGATAGGTCAAGTTGAGGATCTTGGTGAGATGTCGAGATCCATATACTCTTGGTGAGATACCAAGAGGGGGAGACTCTTGGTGAGATGCCAAGAGAGTGAATCTTGGTGAGATGCCAAGAGTAGTGACCGTTGGTGAGATGCCATGAGGTAGAAATCCTTGGTGGGAGACCAAGGTTGAGATATTTGGTTTGATACCAAGATATAGGTGATCTTGGATAGGTGGAGATGCACTTCCATCTATAGATCACATAGATTGAGCAGATCAATGCCAGAGACTACTTTCATTGATCATGGTACAACCATACTCATCGAGTATTTGTCAGTAGGCAACCATGTCCATTGCAAGGATGAGATTGGTGGTGAAGGGCACTTTCCTCGGTAAGAGGGAGTGTTGAGATTTGGGTACCTTGGAAAGTGGTCCCCTTGTGTTTGTGAGAGTCTAAACACAAGACATAAATACTTTGTACCATGTACCATGTATTTTATGTCTAATTTCACTTTGAATTATGAGATTTAGGTCAAAAGTGAAATTTGGTCATTTTAGCCTAAAATGACTATTAATTCACTTTGTGGGTGAATTGAGGGACATAAAGTGAAACTATGGAAACTTAAGTAAAGTGGGTTTTGAGTTGAGATTCTTTTGGAGATATCTCAACCATTGATTAGGGATGAGATGAGATGATCTCATCCACACATACTTTAGGTTTTCTCATGTTTCCTTTCCTTAAGAGGGGCACATAGGGCAAAGGAGGCTCATTATTCTCACTTGTATGTTCACCAAAGGAGCTTGGAGAAGGGCAAGGAGATGGGAATGAAAGAATTGGGAGAGAAGAGCTTGGGCGCCTCCTTTCATGGAGGGATCATGGAGGCTTAGGGCCCAGTTTATTTGTGGTGGTCACACTTGCTTGGAAGAGGTCGCACCATAGGAGGGGGCACATAGCTAGCAGGGAGCAGTTTTACTTGGAGGAAGTCATATCTGATTGTTTCAGTGGAGAGGCAACAAAGGAGAGAAGATTTTTGTGGAGGGGTTTCTTCATTGGGTCAAAGAGGAAGGATGGTGCTTCACTTCAGTGGACAGAGCAACAAAGGGATAGGGCACACTAAGCTTGGGTGCATATCTCATTGGATCCTTTGGCAAGACTCAAGAGGAGCTTGATATATATACAGGTTCCTTTGTATTGTATTACTTTTTGTATCTCATGCTTTAGACACAACTTATATACACTTTCATTCCAAATTGGTTTTCCCGAGGGGGGGTTATCCAGGGTGATGTTGACCAAAAATACCTGCGTCCATTTCATGCATTCTTAGAGTTTAGATCAACTTGTTAGAGTTGTAAATATTATGAGGAGTGTTATATGTTTTGAGTATATTGCATGTGCTAACATTGGGGTATGAAAACACTTGCAAGGGCACCTCAAAGAACACTTAACCACAAAAAATTATCAACAGAAAGTTACTAAACATTGTGTTGTCCTAAAAGACAACAAGAAGACAGTTTTGAGATTGTGAACTTAAAGCCAAATAACATGTCAAGGATAGACCTGTTTTGGCAGCCTGATAGTACCTCAGAATTTCTACAGTATTAGACCCCTCCACCCAACAATTTTGACTGGTAAAGTCTACGAAGGTATACATACCCTACCCCCACTGGATTTGAATTTGTGATCTCCTATGAGAAAAGACATGTTCTTAACCATTAGGTCCACTTAGGGCATAGGGTTGTTTTCAAAACATGGGTGGTTGGTACAGGGGGTTGTTATGTACACAAGCATAGGTTCATATTTTAGTTGGTGTAAAGATCTTGTGTATTGAAGAAAGGTGTTTGAATTCTTTGTTTTATTTTAGTACGATGCTTTAAATTGGTTTATGCGGACAAGGCCAAGTAGGAAAAACCATCACTTGAATTACAAGATATGAACCAAATATTTTTATACTGCTTGCACCTATTATCGAATCCACTTAGCTTGCCCCTACATCAGATTTTCACTCATTACCTCGAGTTGAGAAAACAACCAAACTATCATTGGATATGTGAAATCGACCTCACACACTTTATTTTATCAGAGAAAAATGATACCTTTTAGGAACGGACCCCATGAATCAGGATTTTTGGTCATGAAATCATTAATTTGACTAAGCACGAATTAGGGCTTACACGAGGGCTACCAACTTTAGAACCACCTGGGATTCCATTAAATCACCTACAACTAGTTAGGATGCTTCATTTGGACTTTATCACTTTGTTATTGTTGAAGCTTCATCAAAATATCTCATGTTAGGAATCTTATCTCACTCTAACCAAAAGATTGAGGGTTTTTTATCTAAAAGATGAGCCTCTAAGAGTTTAGGGAGATTCTTCTTCCACGAGGCATTATCTATATTCACATCCTTCACTTGAAGTAGATTTGACTTCCTCAATTTCAGATTCTCGCTGAGGGGGGTGGTCGAGATCGACCCTTCGTGGCTAATCTTAAGGACCATGCATGAGACCCCTCAAATGGCCAATGGGATCCACCAAGAAGGATTAATCACAATCATCCATCATGGTTGGGGACACAACGATTGAGAATGGATTAATGATGTATGCATCCTTGTATTGGAACCCTCTCATGACCAATTCTCAATGCGTTCTCCCACTTTATGTGCACTTATACCATATTGTATAATATTATAGCATGCTATTCTTAAATCAATTATAAACATAAGTAGAGTTTAAGGACATAGTAATTTATTGTTTTTGATTGAATTCATCTATTTATACTTGACACTATCATTATATTTAGCGATTTAGAAGAAAGCTCTACATCGACTTTTCTATTTTTGCACCATCATCTACTTCTCTATTTTTGCACTACAATTGATGATTGTCCTTTATTAGCTTTTACAATGAAGCATATTTATTTGATGCAATTGTTTGGGTTCCTTATTTATTGCTTATCACACTTAGTTAAATAGATTAATTCAAGAACGAGTAATGACAATTGATCATTAGGCACTACTATGTTATGCAATGAGACAAGTTTAGTTGAATACTTGCTATGGTTTGTTCTATGTTGAAGTATTATATATATTGGGTTCCTCTACATCATTTTTTTCCTTGAAAAAATTCACAATTTCATTATATTTATAACAAAATTACATACACAAATATATACAAGCCATTATTAATAGCCTTGTATATATTAGCCATAAAAGTTTGTAGTCCTATTATGTCGATGCATACATAAGGCATCATTACATTCCAATATAAAAATCCTTATCGATTTTCACACATTCAGTCCAAAGGCAAAATTTTTGTTGATAAGACTTTGCCCAAAAATAAGAGTGTATCCCACCAGAGCTCAGTAGAGTATCATGAAACTTACATAAAGCCCAATATTACACAATAATTTTTGTCCATTCAAAAAGTGCCAAAGAGATCAAATATCCCGTATTTCGTGAAAAGGCCTATGATAGAAGCCGCGGGTTCCCAATATAGTTTGTTCTTCAATATACCATTGTCCAAAAGCTAGTTGTGCGGCTTCTTTGGAAAGCTTGTCCGCCAACTAGTTCTGTTCCCTGTAAATATGGGTAAAAGAAATGGAGTCAAAAAAACTTTTTATACGTATCACATCCTCTAATATCAGAGCAAGACGGGAAATGTGGCATCTATGGACACCATTTTCCTAGTTGATTATTATTAAGGAGTCACCAAAAAATTGTAAAGTTTGACAACCCTGCTCCACAACAAATAATAAAAAGAGTTTTAAGGCCATTAATTTCAATATTTATTTGTTCCTGCCCCCAATCTCACTTTTTGTGTGTAATGATGTGTACCAGATAGATAATGGCATCCACCCCCTCCACACAAAATATGACCGACTGAAGCTGCCCCGTCGAAATACCCCCACAGCCTGGAGTTGTCATAGATTTCTTCCTTGAAAGATCTAGTAAGTACAAGACCCTCCCCACCCGAGCACGAAAAGGAGTCCATGATCCCAATACTATTGGCAGCAACTATGTCGGTCGATAAGTATTTACCATGGAAAATAGCTCTGTTCTGAGCAATTTAGATTCCCCGGGCTAAGATTAAAGGAAAATCCATGAGCTCATAACTCCCTCACACACGCAACCACTCCTGCAATGCCACCTCAAATGAGTTTCCCTGTGATCACCTAAGTGAAGTTTTCAAAGATCTGGAGATAGATCAAACTTCCCTAGCATAGGTACAATTCATGAAAATATGATCTACAGATTCCAAATGCTCTTTGCAGAGAGCGCCCCGACCCGACCCATTTAATTGTCGCTTTTGTAAATTATCCCAAGTTGGTAGTTTGTTTGACAAAATCGACCAAACCAGAAGCTTTCCTTTCACCAGATAATGTTGTTTCCAGAACTTCCTCCACCACCAAAGTGTTTCTCTTTGTTGAACAATCCACACTTACTCCGCCCCCATCACCATTCCAAAGTAATTCATCTTCTCTATCAACGAGACGAATAAAGGCTTCCCTTAGAGCCTGTAAGTATCTGTCCCAATGAATTAGATCCTCATCAAGGAGGCCTAGCCTCTGCCCCGACATCCAACCTTTATGCCAAATTATAGTTTGATTAGGGTCCCCAACCTGAGCTAAATTGAAGAAACCACCACATTCCAGTCTAATCCGAGTCCCAACATTTAAAAGGTGCCCTCGCTTGCTGCCATCCCACAGATCCAAACCAAGTCGAACCAACCTACCAGAACCGACCCTCCAGACTGGGCTATTCCCAATCAAATCAAAAGTCTTGATCACATCTTTCCAGATAATAGATATACCTGAAGTATTTTTGTTTGGGTCCCATATCCATTCTAGAATAATAAGAGGTACGATATATTTATGATATACGACTCTAGTCCAAAGGCTATAAGTTTTTATCAAACTCCAGGAACACTTGGAAGCAAGCGCTTTGGAGAATAAGAAGATGTTCTACAACCCCCAACCCCCTAAAGCCTTCGGAACTACAATCCTCTCCCACCTAACCCATGGCATAACCTTTTTATACTTGTTTCCCTACCACAAAAAAGTAAAGCAAAGTCCCCTGGCATTTTCCAAAATACCTTTTGGAATCCAAGATAAGGACATCCATTAGACTGAGATAGCCTCTAGCACTGATTTAATCAGAACCAAATGTCCAGCCCTGGACAACCACTTATGACTCCAAACCTTTAGTCTTTTTTCTAATTTTGCGATGAGCCACGAACAATTTTTCTTCTTGTAATCATTTGGTTTTAACTGAAAACCAAGATATTCCAGACCCACGTCCAATTCAAGTACCTAAAAGGGAAGCCTAGAAGTAATATGATGAATCTCCACCCCTGCCAATGATGCAATGGTAATACTAGATTTCTGTTCATTGATTATCATGCATGTCGCCCTTTTAAAAAGAGTTAGACCTTCACATAGTTTATCAGTATCCCTTCTTGAAACATCATATAAGATTAAGATATCATTGACGAAGAGTAAATGGGAAATATGCAAAGCCGAAGAAATTGTTATCCCTTTGAAGGCACCTATATTTTTTTCCTCAATCAGAAAGTGGCTGAGAATTTCTTCTACCAATAGAAAGAGTAGTGGAGACAAGGGAACCCCTGTCTAACTCCCTTGTCTGCTTGAAAAAAAGAGGAATCTGAACCATTAATCAAAATGGAGAAGGAGATTGTTGAAAGACAACCCATAACCCAATTTGTAAAAGCCACCCCAAACCCAAGGTGTATCAGTAGCATCCGGATATAAATCCAATTAACTTTGTCATAATATTTCTATAGATTAATTTTCACAACAACCCCTTTACTTTTTCTTTTTTTCAAACTATGCAGTCCTTCATGAGCAACCCCAATAGCCTCATGTATATGTATGCCCGCCAAAAATCCAAACTATTCACTGGAAATATTTCCGGAAAGTATATCTTGTAGTCTTCTGCTGATTACTTTTGAGATAATCTTATAAAGATAGTTGCATAAGGAAATAGGATGGAAATCGTCAAAGGAGGAGGGGTTATTAGACTTAGGTATTAAAGTAATAAAAGTGGAATTTAATGGTTCATGAATATGTCCATTTATTCGTGATTCTTCCACCACTTTTAATACATCGCTGCCCAACATATCATAGAACCCCAGATAAAATTCTATAGGCTAGCCATCAGGTCCTGGACTTTTACCCTTTTGAAAAGATTGTAAAACTTCCAATAATTCCTTCTCCGAGACCTCCTCCATTAAAGTGAATTTCTCTTCCTCCTCCATAAACTAAGGGAATAACCTGGCTACTTGTATAATTTTGGCTATGGAGGTCCCCTCCCAAGACTTGAAAAAATCTCTAAAATGTGAAATGCCCATAGTAGCCAGACCTTCAAAAGAGTTGACAACTTTCTCGTCACCCTGTTGTAATCCCCAAATTGTATTTGTCATTTTCCTACCTTTGGCATAAGAATGAAAGAATTTTGTATTCTCATCCCCACAAGTAAGCCAAATAACACGACTCTTTAACCACCATAAAGCTTCTTTATCTGCCAATGGTGCCCTCCTTCTTAATTCTAATCTAACCAAGTCCTCTTTTTCGACACTGGAACTAAACCCCCTACCATGGCCATCCTACCAACCCAGAAGTGTCTTCTCGATGTGTTTTAACTCATGTTCCTCTTTTACTTTTTTCTCATGTGCCCAAGAGATAGTTGCCTGCTCAATCCTTTTCAAATTTTCCAAAAAAAGAATAGTTGCATGATTATGAAGATCATGTTCAACGGGGGTCCACAAACTACGGACCAAGGCTTGATATTCTGGATCCTTTAACCACCCCTCATAAAATTTAAAAGGACTAGGAGCATGCCTATCCCTACCTCTTAGCTCCAGTATAGTCAGATTGTGGTCCAATTCACCGCCACTGGCAGCCCATTGTCTAACCAGTGCCAAGGACTCAACAAGGTCCTCTACCAACAAGAACCGATCCAGTCATTTGGCCACCCGATCATTGTCGGTCCTTCTGTTCCTCCAAGTCAGACTAAGTTTTATTGGTTCAATATCCAACAACCCATACTGATCCAGGAGATTAATAAAGAAATTGGTCATGGGATCCAAGTTTGAACGAGGACCCCAAACCTCCGTCGCTCCCAAGGAGAAATTAAAATCCTCACCACTGATGACCTCCCTTCCTGAAAACCAGGAGCATTGGGCCAGGGATTCCCAATATCTCTGCCTATCGGACTAAGGTCCATAGACATTTACCAGTGTCAACAAACGACCCAAATCTGCTCACAATTGAACTTCTTTAATAACCACCCAGTATCCAGACCCCTTGAGCGACCCTTTGCATTCACCATGGAAAAATACCATCCTGGCAGCAATGATTCTAAAGCCGCCACCACCGATTCACTAATCCCCAAAGTTTCTTGCAAAAATATGACCCTCAGAGAAACAACTTCTACCAGTCTTTTGAGTGACAATTTTTTACAAGGGTTCACCAGCGCTTGACAATTAAAGGAAAGAATTTTCATAAGGAAACCACCCCTTGTGATTTATTTTCTCTAAGCGCCCATTCAATGGAGGATTGTCTACCCGAGGTCAAATCAATCCTTGCCGGATATTGTGCCAAAATTAGGTGGGAATTTCTCCCCCAACCTATGACTGGTAAAGTAGCACGAGGTAAGGACCTCAAAGCACGCTCCCCCAACACCTCATCACCACCCACAAAATTTTCCTCGTTTAAAATTGACCTTTTACGCAAAGCATATCATACCCTACTATCATCAGTATACGAGTTATTAGAGGACGACGGTGTACAATAAAGGGGAAGAGTCATAGAAGATTCCAGAGGGAGAAGAGGTAAGGAGGAGACATACTCTGTAAAAAGAGGTAACCCAGTGGGGGAAAGACTAGAAGTCCTTACAACCTCTTCTTTATTCAAGGAGGAAGTAACCAATAACTCACAAGTTATACCCGACACATTCAAACCCATAGAAGAAGCCATGGGGGTGATTAGTGGAGGAGGGTAATACACCCTGGCAGTAGGAAACTTGAAAATGACTGCTGATGTACTCGACGATAGTGGGCAAGTGGAGAAACCCAAAGGAAGAGTATCTGAAACCCCCAAGCCTCCAGGAGAAAACAAAGGAGAAGAATTAATAAGAGAGACATCCGATGAATTAAAAGACGACAACTTACCCGACAACACCAGTGTCTATGGGCTAGCCTTTTTTTATTGTCGGCTGATCCTTAGGTATTCCCGTGTCTTTGTATATCGGGACAATTCCCATAGTAGTCATGTTGGACCACCTCCTACCCTTTCAATCACCACAAACCTTTGTTGCCACCTTAGTCACTCCCCCCTCCTCCAATATCTCCTTATCCAACCACAACATCTCGACATGGAGTTCATCTCCCTCAAAGACCCGTAGCTTCCCCTTGAACGACAATTTGCAATCCACAACATTGTACCCATGGACATGACACCTGTGACATCTTAAATGAATGCCTTCATAGTCCAAAGGCTGGACAAACGACCCAGTCGTCGTCTCTATTTTCAACTCCTGAAGTAATCTCGGCCGAAGATCCAACCTCACCAAAATCCTGGCCACTAACATTAGACCAATATCTTCAAAAGACATGTCCACTCCAATGTAGTTGCCCAATTTATTCCCAATGGACACAAACCGAACATGGTTCCAGTACTACATAGGAAGGCCCGACAAACACACCCAAATGGGTGCCACATCCACCCTCTCCCTCTTTGCATCAAATTTTGGATTCCACCATTTAAGAACAATTGGTGTCCCTGCCATACTCCATATTTTCGACAAAACCTAAGTCACATCTTCCCTGGAAGAGAATAGGAAAGCAAACCAGCCTCTAGCCAGAAGCCGAATACTAGGGATTCTTGAGATATTGATCCCCCAAGTAGTAAGAACCCAAGCCCTTAGAAAGTCAGCACCCACCTGTTTTCCCCTTGCTCTGCCAACCACCACCATCTCACAGAATTCCACCACCCTATCCATATCAATGTCATCCCCGAACACCAGGATATCAAAGATTATCCGGTCCTGAGCACACTATGGAGCTTTGTGCGCAGAGGTCTTCCCCCCCCCCACAACCTTCAACCCCTCTGTAGTCCCCTCCCTAGACGGAATTTGAGGTTTGGTTTTATGCTGTGGTGGTTCAGGATCTGCGACAACCCTATCCTTTCCATCGTCCCTAGGGAAAAATTCCCCCACTGTCACTGCAACCGTCGAAAAAGCCCCAACATCAATGAGTACCTTCGACGGTGAAAAAGGAACTTTAGTGCCAGACCCAAAGTATTCCTTCTGATGTAAACACCAGTTGTCCCCATCGGAGAGAGCCCCAGGCCTGGGACCACTACACCCCAATCCACCCTCACTTAGTGCCGAAAATAGTTCCATACCCTACCCCAGACCTGTCAAAGAAACCTCAGAAAACCATCCACCGGGTTGCGAAGATAAAACCAAACCTTCCGAAAGAGACAAAATGGACTTTTGTGAAAATTTTGAACCCAGAACTGTTGACAACAATGCCACTGAACCCACTAATCCCACTTCCATAACCTCCCTAGATTCGTTGATAGATAGCATTGGGTCCCCTACCAAAATATTCACCCACTCCCCTCTAGTCTCCGACATACCATCCAAATCCTTAGTCGTCGCCATTCCCGTAGGATGAGTGTGAAGGATTGATTCATCAAGTGATTTTGAGGAAGACACCCCCAAAACCTCAGCCCCCGTCACGTAGTCTCGCTAGTCCTAATCAAATCCAATCCACGACCGAAGCCGCGCCTGTAAACCAACAAAAAACTACACTGTGAATCCTGTGCGAAACCCTAGCATTCTCCATCCCCATATTTCTAGTTCCTTTGCATCATTATGCTTGTTCTATGGTATTTTATAAAAATAGAGTAGGGGTGATCCAGATTATTTTCGGCACGAAATGAGAGTGGAGATATAATAAATAAATGCACAGAGATATCGCGGATATCCAATAATATAACATAAATGTATCAAAGATGCAACCATAAACACATAGATATAGTAATACACGGTTTCTATTAATGAAATAAATGCATAGAGACTGTAAAAATACAGAGTGAAAGACTCGCTAGAATGGTGGCAGCTTATCTCTGAGAAGAGATGTGATGACTAATCGCATTTGCAAGAAGATGGTTACCATGAGGCTCTGAAGGCATTTTTACAATAAACAGAAATGTCAAAAACCCTAGACATCCAAAAACCTAACCCTGGGAGATGAAGCGCCAAAAGTCACGTGGGCCCCGTTTGGGTAAGTTAGTACATCAACTTCTCGGGGTCATAAATTTTGCATACGATCTCTGTTTTAGGCACATAATAGCCCATTGGAAAGATCTATCCGAGGAATACAACTGTTGACAAAATTTTCATGATGAAATGTTTTGATCGAAAGATATCCCAAAAAACGTCGCTTAGGGCCTCAAAACGGCTCTGGAAGTTCAGGACCCTAAAAACTGCCAAAAATAGTAAATTACCAAAATTGCCAGAAAATTATTTTGAGCTAGTTGGAAAAGGTGGGTGGCCACCAATATCCACCCCAATCAATCCTCCCTCCTTAGGAAGCAATGGTCTCCATTGTGTTGAGTGTCCGGAGGGAAAAGCGTTTGCTGAATCTGCATCTTGATGAGCTGCTTGCCTTGTTGGGGAAGTTGCGTTGCTTAGCTTGTTGAAGGTTGTCACAAACATGTGGCTGGAAGGGTTGGACTTTTTTAACCAGCCTGGCTACATGAGGTACCTATGTGCAGAAGGAATCTTTACACTTTGTTGCAATCTTGTCGACCTGCTTTTGTTGGATAGAAGGTGCTTGGTTCGAGGCTATAGTGGTTGCAGTATCCTTCTTTTCACCCTTTGAACAGATTGTGAAGAAGCTGAATTTTATAGTATGAGATACTACCTTGCGGCACTGTTTAGATGGGACACTAGTTGGAACTACCTCTGGTATTCTGTAGAGATGACCCCCCAAAGTAACAATGGCACTACGGGGTCGAGACTCATAAACAACATGGCGCTTCCACATATATGGTTGGCCCAAGAGAACATCACAGACATATAATGGGGCAACATCACATAATACCTCATCCTTGAAGGGTTGGATTCCGTATGACAATCGGCATTGCTGGCTAACATGAAGATCTCGTCCTTGGCGAAGCCACTCGATGTTGTATGGTTGTGGGTGTGATGTTGTCGACAATCCCAATTGTTTGATGACCTCTATTGAGATGAGGTTATTCTGTCTTCCACTATCAACAATAAAATGCAACAGGGTCCCCTTCACCCACATCTATGAATGAAAAAGGCACTCCCCATCTTTAGGATCTGTTGGTTCTTCTGGTTGAATTGTTGCGGTCGCGACAATAGCAGTGGGGTTTGCGTTGATGATCTGTCTTTTACCAATATTTTTAGAATCAAATTCCGAGTCAAGGTTCGTCTCCTTGTCTTTGATCTCAGCCACCAATGACTGTTTTGAGCGACATTCCTCAATGTTGTGCCAGGGGCTTTTGTGGAAATCGCACCATTTTTCGGTGTCCTTTTTTGTCTTCCCGTGACCCTTCTTTTCCTATGGCTTAGACTGGTTTTCAGGAGATTGTTTATTAGGATTGTCTTTATCATACTTTGGTTGTTGAAGATTTGCAGACCCAAACTCTCGTTTGGTCTGGTGCTTAAATTTCTGCTTGGTTTTAATAACATATCGATAAGCAACACCGAGTGATGAGATGTCCAAAAAATCCATTTTAGTTTGGATGTATCTGTGTAGAGCCCCACGGTATTTCAGAACGAAATGTCATTTGAAGTCTTTGATACCCAGCTTGGTGTGTAAGGTATGGAAGGTATTGGTGAAATCTGGAACTGTTTGGCCCCTCTCTTGGCACAGTGTGGTCCATCTCATGTACTAGTCCTCATAGTTGCCAACAGGGTAATATTATTCCCTTACCGCATCCACAAAAAAGTCCCAAGTGGGATCGACCCCATATATTCCAGACTCCTCTGTGGAACTTTGCTCCCAGTAAGTTTCCCACCAATGTTTGACATGGGGGAGAGGTTTAAGGAGTGCAAAGGTGATCTCTTCTCTGTCGGAAAAATTATGAACAGAGAAATAACCTTCTAACAGATTTAACCATTTGTCTGGGGCA
>JASDQU010683425.1:76273-89441 GCA_032191745.1 Picea mariana
TGCTCCCAGTAAGTTTCCCACCAATGTTTGACATGGGGGAGAGGTTTAAGGAGTGCAAAGGTGATCTCTTCTCTGTCGGAAAAATTATGAACAGAGAAATAACCTTCTAACAGATTTAACCATTTGTCTGGGGCATCCCCATCTATTTGACCTTCAAATAAGGGAATACCAAAATTAACCTGTACCTTGAAAGGAGAGGTGCTTCCAAAGTGGTTGTTTGATGAAGATGTGCATGTTTCTATTGGCAGGCATTGAAGGATGTGGGAAAAATTCTCCATCATTTCATCCCTCTGTCGCATGAGAGATTGCTCAAGCAACAGATTGATAGGATCATCTGCTTCATCATTTTTCTTTTCTTCCGCCATGGAGGGTTTCTTGGGCGTGCGAGAGATATTGTCTTCAAGAGAGACAAGCTCGAGACCCAACTTGCTATACTCGGACCTCGTCGAGGACATGCACTGGAAAAACGATCAAGAGCAACCTGCTCTGATACCACTGATCCAGATTATTTTTGGCATGAAATGAGAGTGGAGATATAGTAAAGAAATGCACAGAGATATCGTGGATATCCAATAATAAACATAAACGTATCAGATATGCAACCATAAACACAAAGATATGATAATACAGAGTTTCTATTAATGAAAGAAATGTACAGAGACTGTAAAAATACAGAGTGAAAGACTCGCTAGAATGGTGGCAACTTATGTATGAGAAGAGATGTGACGGCTACTCGCATTCGCAAGAAGATGGTTACAATGAGGCTCTGAAGGCCTTTTTACAATAAACAGGAATGTCAAAAATCCTAGACATCCCAAAACCTAACCCTGGGAGATGAAGCGCCAAAAGTCATGTGGGCCCCGTTTGGGTAAGTCAGTACATCAACTTCCCGGGGTCGTAACTTTTGCATATGATCTCTATTTTAGGCAAACGATAGCCCATTGGAAAGATCTATCCAAGGAAGTTTAGGACCTGAAAAAAATGTCATTTAGGGCCTCAAAACGGCTCTGGAAGTTCAGGACCCGAAAAACTGTCAAAAATAATAAAGTACCAAAATTGCCAGAAAACAATTTTGAGCCAGTTGGAAAAGGTGGGTGGCCACCGATATCCACCTGGATCAAGGGGTCTAAGTAAGAGAATCATTTTTCGTAGCAATAGTTTCATTACTAAAAAAACAATGTTTTTTACAGTTTTTGGTTTTGTATCACTAGTCCTCACAATGGTAAAACAAACTCCATCATTCATCACCCACTGCTCCCAACAACACTTTTTCCCTAGACTATCCCTAAGTCGTGCATTGATCACTTTTAGCATTGGACATAAGAAAAATGTTTTTCATTTTCCTAGACCCGTCAAATAGAACTCGATGAAGCTTATTACATAGAGACACAACTTGTGGACTATCTTTTAGCTCATGATTTATACTCAATTTACTCCAATCTTGTTGAAGATTTACCCATTGAGGAGGATTTAGTGATGATTTCTGAGAAGCTATGCTTTGGTTCTACGATTGGCATTGAACCCTTGGAATACTAGGAGTATCCTTATGCATTAGGAACTGCTTTTCCTTATCATGTACACACTTTAATGACCCCTTCTCTACTATTGATTCAAATATGTATGTCGGTTAGATTATGGTGCAACTCTTCATGCAATCCATATCAACCTATTCTTGCATAGTGATTCATAACTAGCATGGCCCAACTTGTGCCAATTATCATTGACATTCCTCATTCATAACTAGCATGGGACAACTTGCATCGATTATCACTAGCACTCATCTTCCATAAGTCTCAACCTCTTTCCCTTAGCACAACAAACTGATGCGATCAAATCGCATATTTTGCCAACACCTTATGCAAAAAAGGCCCAACAATGGTGGGAGAAGCATAATCCTTGCCCAATAGTTTTCTTGGATGTTAAACATAAGTTTATGAAGGATTGGATCAAAACATTTCAACCTTCTATAATCATTCTTGCATTGATAAATATTCCTTTGAAGCCAATCAAATCCTTGAATGATTTCAATCATCATCATTACGAAGTCTTTATCATAAGTGATGAAGATTTCAAGATATTTAGTGCATGTAGTGTCTCCTTTACTATTTTCCTCTAGTTGTTTACGTCATAATCTAAGGCATGAATGAAACTACCTATTTAGAAGCCCTCGAGAAACTCTCATAGTGTTTCAACAATGCCCTGAAGTCATTCACACCAACTAATATCAATACCTTAGGGTAAGAGCAACAAATTTCAAACCTTACAATAGCAGGTCATGTAGTGATCAATTTGTAAGCCTCAAGATATTTTTTATTTCTAGTGTTAATAAAACTGCCTACCCAACAAATGTCTTCCCCGAGGATATGTTAGTTCACCTTCATGTCCACAATAATATGAATAGAAATAGAATGACCCAAAATCCCTTCATAATTATTTTTTCATTCATAGCTCTTGGAACTACAATTAACATGACTATAGGACATTACTAGCTACTAATGTAGGACTCATTCAAGTAGGGAATGGTCCAATTCCCCTAACAACTCTTGCACCCTCTTGGCACTTGTTGAGCCCAAAATCGTTTTGAGTGCAAGATTTGTTTCCCAATCATGGGAAACCTAGCTCAATGCCTATTCCAATCTTGGAGGCTTTGGCTAAGCTGGTTTCAAATTTATATTATCTCTCTATACTTGAATACACAATTGATTTTCTTGTGTCGACATTAGTGTTTAGTTTTCAATTGGAGATGGCATCATTTTCTACCATAMTTGAGCTCCTTCTAATGTCCAATTGTCTAATTGACCTTCCCAACTCATAGATAGACTTGTTAGGAGCTTATATTTCAAATTTCCTAACAAAAAACTATGTTGACAAATCGAGAGCCCAGTGATTTAGTAATGGGACATGTCAAGGTAATCCTTGGATTTGTGGAGCCTAGTGGTCCTCTACATCTTTGATAAAATCATATGATCTTAAATTTTATGGCAAGTTTGGGTAGAGGAATAAATAAATGAGCTAAGATATGATCTTTGGAAACCCTTTTTCAAATCTCTTTGGAGAAAGGGATTGAAGACTTGCAGGTGTTTGGGACTCTAAGCTGGTGATTGACTATATTATAGGTGAAATCAAGATGCAAAACATTGTTCTCTACCTAGTCTATGATTAGATCTTGTCTCCGGTAGGTGGATTCAATCATACTTCCTTTCCACATGTTTTTAGGGAACATAACATGCATGGAAATGACCTATCAAATGAATCACTCTCATGCCAAGTTGAGATGTTGGAAATGACAAAGCATAGAGCATATGTAATCCATCCCATTCCTCCTCAATCCATTCTAGAATAAGTTCATTTATATATCTAATCTTAGTGGTCACAATTATTGTGAAGTTTTCAAAATTATAATTTCATGATTGTATATCAAGGACCTTTGAGTGAAAAGATTGTGTCATCTTGTTGTGGATTAGATAGATTTCCCTTTAAGACTATTCATGTTATTTTTGAAGTAATTATGGTCTCAAATGCATGTCTAGGTTGTTAGCCAAAATATCTAGATAGAGGGTGGTTGAAACACCAACCATAATAACATTTAGTAATCTTAAGGGACTCGACTGGATTTGAACTTGTGACCTATAGTCTCCTTGCACGCAACATGATTTTGGCACATGGTTCAATTAAGTGAGCTAACCCTTGGAGCTATATATATGAGGATTTATTGTGTAACTTATCTCTATTATATGTTTGAGAATTATACTCCAAATTCATATTTAATGTACAATAAACATATTGTAATTTTTTATGATATTATAAGTTTATTTTTTTAGTTTTAAATAATTATTTATATTAACACATTTAAAACAATTTAATCAAATGTATAAATTATTGATTACATCAACTCTATTTCAAATTAAACAACGACTATGATGAAGGAAAATCTCACAATAACAACTTATCTCTTAACACATCAATTACTATCTTTAGTTGTATCTATAATACTTAGACGAACTATGTTTTTTTTTAAATGATATTTATAAACAAAGTGTCAACCTTGAATAATTTGGCCATTCCCTACCTTTCCCTATCCTAATATCTTTATGTAAGATGAATTTCTCTATGATGAATGCAATGTATTGTATTTCACCCTTTCTTTAACAAAGATTTATAGGATAACTTTAAGAAGTTGATGGGTCTTGACCAATTAGTGATAAGTTTGGGGAGATTAGCATTGGCAATTGAGATAGAGAATGACTTTCTTAATGATATCCTTCGATGGTTATTTTATAAAAAAACTTGTAAATTAAAACATAGGTTGATTAAATCTCAGTTTATCTTATAAAATCCACACAAAAGTTATTTAATCTAAGTGGTTTTTTCCTCAACCATATCTAGCAATATAAAAGTCAATTTGTCTGAAGTTAGTGACTACTTGTACAAAGTTGGTGACCATTGGTACAGAGTGACTACTTGCCTAACCTTGTTTAGGCTTATGAAAATTTATACAAAGACTATGGTCAAAGAGGTTTGCATGGACAATCAAAGGTTTTAGAATTAAAAATCATTACATAACAAGGGAAGTTACAAAGGGCATAAACTCCCTTCCACAATTGACAGTGGGAATTTGTTTTGAGTCAAGAACTTCATTGCCAAGAGGTTGTAAATCAATGCATCATACAACTTGAAATGATGACATGAAGCCTAAGATGCCTGACATAAAATCTAAAATCTAGTGATTAGAGAAATACGATTACCTTTTCACGGGGGATTGTGCTTACAAAGGACTTGTAAGGTGGAACATATGATAAGGAACAAATTCACAATACAACCAGATGTCTACGTTCATCTAATAATAACTAATAATAATTTTCCAATTTCCTTTTCAATATCATTATTAGGAGATACCATTTCCATATGAAGGAAGATACCATTTTCCTTTTCAATATCTAATAATAACTTTCCCAATGTTCCACGCTATACTACAATTATCGTTCATCGCTCTATTTTAGATAAGATGACAAAGGTAGTAGTATGAGAAGACATTATTAATGATAAATGGGTCTGTGCTTGAGGTTCCTTCTTATTGGGAGCATGTGGTATTGGCTTATTATTATTAGGAGCATTGTATCTCTTTATGACCCGACATGACTTGCTAATGCTCAGACATGACTCGCTTATACTCAAACATGTAACCCTGATGGAAAGAAATATTGAAATGGGTAAGCAACGAAGAACACATTTTGACCATGCTTTTTGACCATTGATCCAATTCTTCTCTTCTCAGGTGATATTTTCATGAAGGCATGGACCCAGGAGCAACTAGATCTTTATAGATGGTTGGTTCGAGAGCTGGTTTGAGAGCTAGTCGAATGGAGGAGTTTTAGTGGAGGCAAGTTAAGGCATTATCCCAAATCAACCCCTAAGGAATAGTATGCAGGACACACAACTTTTAGTGCAGATGTTCTAAGAGAAGAAGCAGCTTGGCATATTTCATCGCCATCATATTCTATTCGATGCCTTCCTTCAATATCTCTTAGATGAGGATCTCAATTCTATCATTCAAATCAGGTACTCACATTTTTCTTTCCATTGTTTGTCCATTCAATTCTTGTATTGTGTTGCTTTAATGTTAGCTAATACAATAAGCTTGTTAAAGAAACATCAACCAAAAAGTGTAGACCTTACTATAAATATTGAGTTGATGCTTGTTGTCTTTGTTCAGGTGTATCTGTTCTGGTGTGCTATGGTTAACCTTGTCGTCCTTATTGTTTCTCTTGCATGCATAGGCTACAAAGAAATTATTTTCAAAGGAGCAACTTTTGAAATCAACTCAGCTCTTGAAATTAGTTTGGAAAAATATCCTCATGGACATGCAAGATACAAGTGGAAGTGGAGGGCGGTGGCATCTCACCAAATGCCACTACGAGACACCACAACTGGATTATGTAACAAATATGGGTTATGCTATGGATCATGCATATCCAAACATTAATTTTTTTGAATTAATGCTAACCACAAGTGTAGCATTAATCAACCTCATCATAATCGAGCGTAAATATATCATCAATTTCCTAAGTTTATTTCAGAAAAAAAATGGTCTCTTACCTTGGTATGAGACCAAATAAAACCTCAAACTTCAAAATTAAGATAAAGAATGAAAAGAGAGAAAGAAAATTGTATACATTTTTCAAAACCTTAGGTTAAAACAATGAAATCTCATTACTTTA
Source organism: Picea mariana (assembly GCA_032191745.1). Taxonomy (NCBI): domain Eukaryota; kingdom Viridiplantae; phylum Streptophyta; class Pinopsida; order Pinales; family Pinaceae; genus Picea; species Picea mariana. The sequence goes on from JASDQU010683425.1 coordinate 82,492, forward strand.
CGTGCAAGACTAATGAAAAAGTGGTGAACCGATTACTATAATCCCCACTGCCCAAAGGGTAAATGATAGGGAATAATAAGCATCAAACTCTTTTTTAATATCCATCTACTAGGTAAGTCCTTTATTAAGGAATTTGATGGTAAATATTTTCTTAGGTACTTCTTTCGAAATGAGTTTTAAAAAAGCCAATTGTCAACCAATTAAGTCCTTTATTAAGACATTTGATGGTAAATATTTTCTTAGTTACTTCTTCCAAAATGAGTTTAAAAAAAGTTGGTTGTCAATCAATTTCCAATATTAAGTCAATGGATCTTTCCTTAAAGTTAAGCCCCTTGGAATTTTCGATTACATGTACTTTTAGATGGTGTCAAAGATTGGTTTCCCTGGATTAAAGCTCTTTGTTGAAGGGATTGAATTATAGTAGTCACTAACTCTCTTGGTTAAGATCTTCTTTAATTTACTTCAGCTACTTACTTATGCTAGATTGAAGCAAGATATATACAGTAACTCGTTAAAAAAAAGCGGAGTTATGAAGTAACAAGTCCCTGCCTGATCCGGATTTAGGAGCGAAATGAAATGAAAGCAGAGAAATTACAATGAAATACTCATGAAAATTGCCAGAAACAGAGAAATACAACAATACTTGATTTATATTAATGAAAGAATTGTAAAGAGACTGTAAAAATATAGAGTGCAAGACTCGCTAGAATGGTGGCATCTTTATCTTTGAGAAGAGATGTAACGGCTACGCTCATTCGCAAGAATATGATTACAATGAGGCTCTGAAGGCCCTTTTATGATAAACAAGAATGAAAAAACCCTAGACATCTAAAGACCTAACCCTAGAAGATGAAACGCCAAAATTCATGTGGGCCTCGTTTGGGTAAGTTAGTACATTAACTTCTCGGGGTCGTAACTTTTGCATACGTTCTCCGTTTTAGGTGCGTGATAACCCATTGGAAAGGTATTTTCGATAATTATGCATTACACCACCAAACTTTGACTCCGTCTACAATTTGACCAAGGAAAAACAAAAAAAAACACTATTTGGGGGATCAAAACAACCCTGAAAGTACAACAAGATGTGATGACATGAAAACATACAAAATAAGCCAGTTGGATTAGGTGGGAGGCCACCAGTATCCACCTAGAAGATGTGTAGGGATTTAGATAGCCCCAAAAGTGTAGAAGCCACAATTACAAAGAAGTACAGAAGAACGTGTTGTACTAAAAACTAACAAGAGGATCTAGTTGGAACAGTTGGGTGGCCACCAACATCCACCTAGATCAATCCTCCCCCCTTAGGAAGCAATGGTCTCCATTGCATTGAGTGCCCAGGAAAGAGGGGAAATAATTTTCTGAATCTGAAGCTTGGTGAGTTGTGTGCCTTATTGAAGAAGTTGTGCTTCTTGGCTTGTGGAAGATTGTCACAAACCTGTTGCTGGAGGGGTTGAATCTATTCCACCAACCTATTGTATCTGGGTTGGATGGGGCATTTTGTAAGCACCATTGTAGGTGAAGAAACAATATCTTCTATCTCTTTGACAATCTGTTTTTGCTGGATAGAAGGTGTTGAGGCTGCAGTGGTTATGGTGGTCTTCTGTACATCCTTTGAACAGACCGTGAAGAGGATGAATTTTGCAGTATGAGAGATTACCTTGCAGTGTTGTTTTGGTGGAGCAGTAGTCAGAACTACCTCTAGTATCATGTAGAGTTGACCTCCCAGAGTAATAATGATACTATGGGGTCTAGACTCATAGACATCATGACATTTCCACATATATGGTTGGCCCAAAAAAACATCACAGAAATCAAGAGGGGAAATATCACACACTATCTCATTCTTGAAGGGATGGATGCCATAGGATAGGCGACACTACTGGCTGACGTGAAGATATCGTCCCTGGTGAAGCCACCCAATGTTGTATGGCTATGAGTGTTGTGTTGTCGACAACCCCAATTGTTTGACGAACTTAGCTGAGATGAGGTTCTTATGGATGACGTTATCAACAATGAAATGAAATGGGGTCCCCTTCACCCACATCTGTGAATGGAAGAGGCACTCCCCCTTTTCAGGATCTACTGGTTCTTTTAGCTGAATTGTTGTGATCGTGACAGTAGCAATGGGGTCTGCATCAATGATCTGTCTGTTTTCAATATTTTTTGGATTAGATTCTGAATCCGAGTTCAACTCCGTGTCTTTGACCTCAACCACCAATGACTATTCGAGCAACATTCATCGGTGTTGTGCTAGGGGATTTTGTGGAAGTCACACCACTTCCCAGTGTCATTATTCATCTTTACTTTAGCCTTTTTGTCCTGTGTATTGGACTATTTGTCTAGACGTTGTTGGTTAGGGATGTCTTTACCATGCTTTGGTTGTTGTAGATTTGTAGACTCAAATTCCCATTTGTTCTGGTGCCTAATTTTTTTTTCGATTTTGAAAACATATCGATAGGTAGCTCCCAATGATGAGATGTTTAGAAAATCCATTTCGGTTTGGATGTACCTATGCAGAGCCCCGTGATATTTTAGAACCAGATGTCACTCGAAGTCTTTGATACCCAGCTTGGTGCGCAAGGTATGAAAATTATTTGTGAACTTTGACATTGTTTGGCTCCTTTCTTGCCCCAGTGTGGTCCATCTCATGTATTGGTCTTCATAGTTATCAACAAGATAATATTGTTCTTTTACCACATCCAAAAAAAAATACCAAGTGGGCTCGATCCCATATATTCCATATTCCTCTGTGGAACTTTGCTTCTAGTAAGTTTCCCACCAATGTTTGACATGGGGGAGAGCCTTGAGGAGTGCGAAGGTGATCTTTTCCCTGTTGGAAAAATTTTGAACAAAGAAATAACCTTCTAATAGATTTAACCATTTTTCTAGGGCATCCACATCTATCTGATCTTCAAATATAGGAATATCAAAATTAACTTGTACCTTGAAGGGAGAGGTTCCTCCAAAATGGTCACTTGATGAAGATGCACCTATTGCTATCGGTAGGCGTTGAAGAATGTATGCAAAATTATCCATTATTTCGTCCCTCTGTCATGTGAGAGCTTGCTCAAGCAATAGGTTAATATAATCTTTTTCTCTACCATCTTTCTTTTCTGCCGCCATTGAGGGTTTCTTCGGCGTGCGAGAGTGATTGTCCTCAAGGGAGACAAACTCGAGACCCAATTGGCTATACTTGGACCTCGTCGGGGACATGCACCAAAAAACGTTCAAGAGCAGCCTACTCTAATACCACTAATCCAGATTTAGGAGAGAAACAAAATGAAAGTAGAGAAATTACAATGAAATACTCATGAAAATTTCTAGAAACAGAGAAATACAACAATACTTGATTTCTATTAATGAAAGAATTGTAAAGAGACTGTAAAAATACAGAGTGCAAGAATCGTTAGAATGATGGAAGCTTTATCTCTAAGAAGAGATGTGATGACTATGCTCATTCACAAGAAGATGATTACAATGAGGCTCTGAAGGCTTTTTTATGATAAACAAGAATGCCAATACCCTAAACATCCAAAGACCTAACCCTAGGAAATGAAATGCCAAAAGTCATGTGGGCCCCGTTTGGGAAAGTTAGTACATTAACTTCCCGTGGTCATAACTTTTGCATACGATCTCCATTTTAGGCATGTGATAGCCCGTTGGAAAGGTATTTTCAAGAAATACACATTACACTGTCAAAATCAGACTTTGTCTATAGTTTGACTGTGGCGATCCAAAAAAAAATACATTTTTTAGGGGCCCAAAACGGCCCTGGAAGTACATGAAGATGTGCTGACATGAAAACATACAAAATAAGCGAGTTGGATTAGGTGGGAGGTCACCAATATCCACCTGGGAGATCTGTAGGGATTCAGACAACCCCAGAAGTGTAGAACCCACAATTACAAATATGTACAGAAGAACATGTTATACTAAAAACTGACAAGAGGAGCTAGTTGGAACATGTGGGTGGCCACCAACATCCACCTGGATCACTGCCATTGATGAAAAAAATAGATATAGCGTCGCTACTCTTGCATTTGTTCTTTTAGAAATGTCATTGATGAGTAGAAAAGACATAATGTTGCTACTCAAAAGTAGATGTGTTTGTGAACGATGTACGAAACAATGAACCACTACCGAGTTAGAGTAATTATTGGCATTGGTGCATTTGTTAATATAACATATTTTAAAGTACTATTGTAGTTGTTAAATCATTGTTAATAGAACATATTTTAAATAGTTGTGATATTTATTCATGTCAATACAAAGTGAAACAAAATCTGGAGTGCAGAGCTTGGACCCTGCCAATTCCTGATCTCGAGAGCCAACGTTTTCTTGTTGCCATGGAGCCCTTTCTAGTTGTAAAAACCTTGAAAAATCCTAAATTAATAATTCTCATATATTAACACTACAAGGAAAAAACCTTGTGGTGGAGGTTATAACAGAGTTTTTTAGTGTTACAAAATTGGCAAAAATTGTAAAAAACACCTCCGCTAAAACATTCATTTTTGGTAGAGGATGTTTTTGTGGAGATTATGACAGAACTTCATTATAACTAAAAAAATCTGGGTGGCCAGAGGTTTTAGTGGATGTTTTTCTAGGCAGTGCACTTGATGGTGTATATGCACTAGTACGTTCTCAAACTTAAAGCATTGGTGCCTACATTTCACTGAAAGCACGGGGGAGTCAAAAAGATATTGGGCACCGATGCTATTCTAAATAATAACGCACCAATGCTTTAATAATAAAAATGCACCAGTCAAATCTATGATACCATGCACCGGTGTGTTACAAGAAAAACCCTACCGATGCATGAAATTTAGAATGCACCGATGCGTAAATATGATACAGAAGCACTGGTGCGTCATTTTAATTAAACACACCGGAAGGCCAATTTTCATTATTATAATTGTTGTTGTTAAAATAATATTACGATTGGTGTTGGTTCATTGTATTACAACACCAATGTTTTTTAGCATTAAATGCAACGATGTTCATTTTCTCTTTTTAGAAACATCAACTCGTGACAGTGCAATTATTGTTATTTTTTAATTCCATTGTTCATAAAAAAATTGACATATATCTTATAATAGTATTCATATCAATTAAATTTTGAGTAGTGCATTTGGATATGATGTTTGGATTAATTTGTTATATCATATGATTTCACATCTCTTCATTATAATATTTAATCATCCATATATTTAATCAACGATGTAACATTTCATAACGACATTGGACAACGCAATAGAACAAAATAAAACGTATTTTATTATATATGAATAAGAGGCTCTTTGTCATACAAAATGGGACACTAATTGGTAACCCTTTGTCTTTAAATTTGGACACTATGTCCATTACATTAAACAAAATGTTTGCTTTTCACAGACAATTATTTCAAAAAATACAACAACTTGCATTGATATCCAAATATATTGATCATCATTCTTCGTTGAAACTGTTGTTAGTGCTCGAACCGCTTCCATGATTTGGGTTATTTGGCCGAATGTTTTGTTGATTTCCTCGATTGTTTCCTCTTCTTCAAGTTCCATCTACAAAAATAAAAATAAAGTGTAATGAGTGTATCTACATTGGTGAGAATAATGAAAATTGAAATAAATAATATACACAAATGTAAATTGAAAAGCGACGTGCCATAGAAAGAATTGAGTCATGAATGATACACATTCTTTCAAAACCAAATCTCATGCCTTCTTCCAACAACTCTTCTGTTGGCACATTTCCATACTTTGTTTCATGCAAGTTTTATACCCCATAATAAATCATAGATTTAATATAAATGATTTTTTGTGTCCCATTAATTATAAAATGAGAGATGTAAAACAACATAGATACTTACAAATTCCACAATTAATTTTTGATATGCCAACATATACTCACAACCCATACTTAAACCAATGTCAATCAATTCTTTCGATGGCTCTTATTTGTATGATAGCACCTATTTGAAGACATTCAAGGAACTACTCACAAACTTTGCTATCAACCCTTTTCTTCCTTATTGTCATGTTTCATGTGTTGAATGTGTTCTGTTTTCTTTTCTTTTCTGCAAGAAAATATTTGAAAATTAATATTTAATGCTAAATTATTTATTTATATGTACCTAATAGAAAAATTCAATGATTTCATACATTTGAAGCACGTTGTTGTTGAGATGGCTCCTTTTGCAATGCAATTATGTCCATTTCTTTGACCATCGCCTTATACACTTTTTGGGACATTCCTACTGACATATTTCAAATATCAGCTCATTGATACTTTGGGATTTTCATAATCTTTGTAACATCCCACTCTTGGGCACTGAGCAAACTTATTCTTTGAGGACACTTGCTCGCAAGTGATCCAGAATTTATGTTATTAAAACATGTATTTTGATTATGAGGTGTTATGGGTCAATGACTTGTGGTTTTACTGCATTGACATAGACAGGTGCTATTGACTCGGTTTTACTGAGTGTGTAGGATCTTGGACCTCGAGGATGCAGAGGCATTGATGGAACCCCTTGGACTCCGGATCGAGTCAGGGAGTGTACCATTGGGGTTTGATTGTATTATAGGTGATTCTAGTGCTTCTGATTAGATGATATGATATGGATATATTCTGACATGATTCGTTGATGATGCAGGTTGACGATAGCTTGCCGACCAGACTCACATGTGGAGTAAAGGGGTCACACACGACTACCAGAGAAGTTGAGGGAGAGGTGTGGACAACAGCCCTGCCACAACCTACTAGCACTCTCGTTGTGGCTCGAACTGTAGGTTAACGTTTACCTAGTTCGAGAAGACCCACAATGCCATGAGGGCAGACTGCGATAGTTGCTTATGATGATTCTAAGGGGCACATAATAAGGCGGGGGCCTTATTCCTTAGAGGCCCTTAGTCTCCCACAAGTTCACCTGGCAGAGTATTGACTCCAGGGGTTTT
>JASDQU010683426.1:21680-45755 GCA_032191745.1 Picea mariana
GGTTAAAGGAAGAAAGCTCAGGGGGGGTCTGATATGCCCTTTCGACCATAGATATGAGTCCTTGATTCTCATCCACTCAGATTAGTGTGCCCTTTACCCAACTTATCTTTTCCTTCCACTTTAGAATGATCCAACTGCTGACAAAAATTCACGTTTGATCCGACACCTAACGGGTATTTGGATGATCAAATTCTCAACTCTTTGGTCCCGTTTAACTTACCCTTCAATTAATTTGATCCGACGATCGATGAGTATTCGGGTGATCGTGATCTCAGATATCATCCCTTTATTATCCTGTCCTTGCACTAATTCAATCCAATGGTCATCACCTTTTCTCCAAATCCGATGGTCCACATTCATTTCGGATTTCGAGGTTCAGGTAATTCAACTTTCAAGTTGCCAATTCTTTCGAAGTGAGACTCCCCGAAGGTTAACCTCCTCACAAATCCACTGTATCAAACAGTTGTTGGTCTTTTGGATCGGTGATGCAACAACCACTTTCTCTCTTCCTTCTGAGATTCTGATCTCTCCAACTTAGAAGATTTTCTAAGTGTTCACGGGAGTCGACTTTTTCTCCTCATGCGAGGCTGTCTCTTGGACCTCATCTGCAATTCTTTAAACTAGTATCTCTTCTGAGCTTTGTCAATGAAGTTGACCTTGACCCTAGAACACACTTGCGCTCTGTGTGCACCTCTGTTTTATTTGGAAACTCCATCTCTCTGCCCTGTGCTAGCCCTCCTGAGATTGTAGATAGAAATTTCTCATGGTCTCATCATTCCCTATGCTACCATTGTTTCTTTCCTGTTTATCATCATTTCACACTCTGACTGTAATCATGCCATCATCATTGTTGTTCTTGTCTGTAAATATGCCATCATCGTTGTTGTTATTACCATCAATGACAAGCACACTCTGCCTGTAAACATGCCAACACACTTTTGATCCTATCGTGATCAACAATGATCATGAATTACTTCTGCCACAAGGTGATCTTCCTTTTCTTTTATTACTATACATGTTTGACTCATGTTTCCATCAATGACAACACACGATCAATAATTCCAACAAGGATGAATATCGGAACCAATATTTATGAGAAGCTAGAGGGAGATGACAAATTCATACCCTAGAGGTAGAGTATCCCTCCTCCTAAAAGAACATGATCTAGAGAAGTCCACTAAAGAAGAGGTTTCAGAACCAGAGGGTGATGAGGCTTTAAAGTAAAGCAAGCACAAGAAGGATATGGTCAAAGAAAAGTGGATTATTATAGACTCCATTAAGGACCATCTTATTCATCACATATCTTCATTATCCAATCCAAAATAAATGATGGATTCCTTAACCAGGTTGTTTGAAGGAAACAACATCAACTGAAGAATGACCTTGAGAACTAAGTTAAAGAATGTGAGGATGCAGAATTCAGAAACCATCCACTTTTACTTCTCAAGAGTGAACTAGATCAAGGAGTAGATATAATTCATTTGTGATACAATGAATGGATAAGAAATGGTGATGATCACCTTGAATGGCCTCCCAAGGTCATGAGATGCATTTATTCAAGTGATATGCTCAAGAAGGAATCTACCCAAGTTCAATAGGCTATGGGAAGATTGCAACCAAGAAGAATAAAGGATGGAAGCAGGAGAAGAGAATATGAAAGATGATGATCAAGCCCTAGATTCCCACACTAGGAAAGTAAAGAGAAAGAAATAACCCTCCTCACCCAAGAAGTTTCAGAATATCTGAAGAAATAACCCAATTATCATATATTTCTATTTTCAGATAATGCGACACATTGCTAGGAATTTTTCCCTCATTCAGAGACCAAGGGAAAAGAAAGGAGGTAAAAGGCATCATGTTCATACAGTTGAATATGATGAGCCACCCAAGAAGGTTTCAGAGGAAGATGAATCAAGTGATGAGGAGTATGTTCTTATCTCATCCCTTACAGGAATTGTCACTCAGGGAAGTTACATTTGGATGGTGGACAGTGGTGATTCCAAGCACATGACAAGTTATAAAGACTTGTTGTATAACCTTACTCATAAGGATTCATCGTACAAGGTGAAATTGGGAGATTAATATTCGTATCCAATCAAAGGAGTAGGAGAATCCTCCTACAAGTTATACTTAGGAAAGAAAATGAAGATGAAGGAATTTCTCTATGTTCCTGGATTGAAGAAGAACCTTATCTCAATTTCAGCATTGGATGAGAAGGGTTACAGAGTTGCATTTTTTGATGGACAAGTTCTTATGTGGCCTAGAGGGAATAATTTTGATGATGTTGTGGTGATTGGAGTTGAAGAGGGAGGACTCTACAAATTGAAGGGGTGATCAGATTCAACATTAATTCATGACACTATGAATCCTAGTGAATTATGGAATATGAGATTTGTTCACCTACATTACAAGGCCCTACCGAGTGTGATAAAGATGGTGACGGGACTACTAGAGATCTAGGAAAAACCATACGGTATGTCCAAAGTTTTCACACAAGGAAATAACATGAAGCACTCCTTTCCTAGCAGCGATAGTAGAGACAAAAGAGTACTGAACATCATGCACTCAGATGTGTGTGGACCAATGTCAAAAACTTCTCTAAGAGGGTATGTATATTATGTGTCTTTTATTGATTATTATTCACGTAAAATGTGGATCTATTTGTTGAAGGAAAATAATGAAGTGTTTGGAAAATTCAAAGAATTTAAGGCACAGGTAAAAAACCTAACAGAGCAGAAGATAAAGACCTTGCGATCAGATAATGGAGGATAATTCACTTCAGAGGAACTCAAATAATATTGCAAGGAAGTTGGGATTAAGAGGGAGATTTTTACTCCCTACAATCATGAGCAGAATGGAGTAGGAGAAAGGAAGAATGGGATGATCCTAGAAGTAGTGAAGGCTATGATCCATGATCAAGATCTACCTATGCATGTGTGGGAAGAAGTAGCAAATACTATAGTGCACGTGCAGAAAATATGTCCCCACAAAGTACTTGAAAACAACACCATAGGAAATGTTTTAAGGAAAGAAGTCAAAAGTCAACCATCTAAGGATATTTGATTCACTCATATTTGTGAATGTACCCAAGGAAAAGAGGAAATAATTGGATCCATCCGAAAATAATGACATATTTTTTTGTTACAGTGACACATATAAGGAATACAGGATATATATTATCAGTAACTGGAAATTTAAGATTATCCGAGACGTCACCTTCGATGAGAGTGCAACTTTTAGCAAATCAAAATAGGACTGTGCAAAAGAGGTATTGGACATATTGTCACTGATGTCAATAGTCAATGTGATGATTTTTTGTTAAGATGAATTATCATTGTGATTTACCATAGATGAGATTTTCATTGATGTCAACAGTGGTTCAACTAGCATAAAATGTCAAACAGTATGTAGAGACAGGAAGTGTAAGCTCATGAGGAGGAGCGAACATTATGCAGAGATCAAAGCTCAGAATCAAAAGTGTAATCTCAGGAGGAGGAGCGAACAGTATTAAGACATCAAAGCTCTGAAATAAAAGCATAAGCTCGAGGTGAGAAGCCTTAGCATCCATCCGATCAAGAAATGGACCGTGTTGATCATCTCATATTACGGACGTTGGTCATATGAGTGACCATGGGCTTGAGAACCGTTGGAGGATCATGACCATCGAATCTGCAAGCTAGATCAACGACAGGGATAGATTGCAGAGATCGAAAGGAGAATTAAATGCCTCACTAGTTCAAATCCCATAATTGGTCTAGATCGACAGATCTCATAGACCCAAATATCGACTAATGGAGTTGATCCAAAAAATGATTAGATTAAGTCGGATTGAGTTGTGACCGTTGGATGGGCAATCGCCAAATCAATGGCAGGGATAGATTTCAGAGATCGGAAGGATAATTAATCGACTCGCTAGTTCCAATCCCACAATTGGTCTAGATTGTCAGATCTCATAGACTCAAATATCGACTACTGTGGTTGATCCAACAAACGATCATATTAAGTCAGATTGAGTTGTGACTGTCGCATGTGCAATCGCTAGATCAATGACAAGGATAAATTACGGAGATCGAAATGATAATTAAATATCATGCTAGTTCCAATCCCATAATTAGCCAGGACTGTCAGATCTTATAGCTTCGAAGATCAACGATTGTGGTTGACTCAACAACAACACACAACTTCAAATTGCAGAATTTGGGTGACGAGTTAAATCACTCACAAGTTGTGGTTCCACAATCATCCTTGATCGTGGATCTGCTTCGAGAATATTCACAACTGTTGGATCACTTTTGAGTGGAAGGACAGGATAAGTGAGGTAAAATATCTGAGATCTCAATTATGTGAATACCCGATGATCGTTGGATCATTCTAAGTGGAAGGACAGGATAAGCTAGAAGAGCAGCATCGTAGATAGATCGAGCCATCGATCTGAGAACATGAGCAATGAACAACATTTAGTTCAGGTTCAAAGATATGAGGAGGTTATGCTCTAGGAAAATCTCACTTCAAGATCTTTTATTTTGAGATTTGAAAAACCCGAAGCTTGGAGAGCCAGAAATCTAAAATGAATAAGGACCATCGGATTTCGAGGACATACGATGACCATTGGATTAGTTTTTTTGGTCAGCATACCATGTCAGCAAGGACACGTGGCAGACCATGTCAGCAAACCCCATCTACAAGGGCATGTGGAAGACCACGTCAGCAAACCACATCTACAAGGACATGTGGAAGACCACATCAGTAGAACACATCTACAAGAACATTTGGTAGACCATGTCAGCAGACCACATCAGTAAATACACATGGAATAATCAGATGATGACAAGTGTCAAGTTGAATTGGCATTTCAAGTATGTGCAAATCACGAGTCTGAGTGACACACGAAAGCTAATCATCTCGTGACATGTCATCAAGTGACATAAGCAAGTTACATCACTACGGGATTTTACTTCTGGAGATTTACCATCAACGCTTGCCCAAAGTCCCGAATGTCGAAGTCCTGAAGTGGACATGAGACATCCGATATGAGGATCACTTCGGGATCATTCTCAACCATTGATCTACTACAATGGAAGGATAGTGGAAGTGGAAGTATTAACCGACAGCAAGCAGTCTCCACCACTTATGACTTACTCAGCAGGTGATCACTCCAGAGGAAAATGGAGCAGTGTTTATTCGAAACCTCTGAAGTCTTGAATGTTGAAGTCCCGAAGTGGACATCGGTCGTCTGATCTAAATAATACTTCGGGTGCACTCTCAATCATTGATCAAAATATAGTAGAAGGATAGTGTAAGTATAATAGCTGAAGTCCTAAAGTGAATGGCGGTCATCCATCTCAATGCTTGATTAAGTCCTTCCATCGGATTAGGCAATGAAAGGATAGATCACAGGATCGAATATGACCATTGATCTAGTTCTGTGATATAAATGAGAACCGTCTGATCATTTTGGCAAAATCTACTTCGAGAGATTTGAAAGATTGTGAAGCCCCGAAGACCCGAAGGGCAAAGTCCCAAAGCCCTGACAATCGTCCATCTCATCGGGAGATTGAATCATGACCGTTGAATTGATAAGTGCTCAAGTGCTCGTCTTGCCTAACGTCTGAATAATTCCATTGGTCATATGGTAAAGATATTTAAAAGGTTGAATCTAATGTGTCTCTTAAATTGATAAGCATGTGATTCTACATCAATGATCATATGAACATGGTTTGAAGGAAGCATTGATTTTTTTAATCACAGAGACGAAGGAAATCAATCCATACATGTGATTTATTTATGAAAGTAAAGGGGATGCTAGGTGTAAAGTTGAAGACCCGAAATGATGATCTCTAGTGGTCCCAAAAGTTGTTTTAAATGAAGAAATTAGTTACAACGTGTTTCACAAGTCGACCCAATAACTTAAAAAAAAATTGAGCATAAGAAACTATAAATACAACCATGATTGGTTCACTAGATGGTGTGCTTGGTGAAGCAGACAGGCTTATGGAAAAGATAGGCTCACTGAGAAAGAGCGGCCTGTGGATAAAATGAAGGGGATGCAGACCTGAGGTCCGTGCGAATATCAGAGAGAAGATAAAGTGCAAGGATGAGAGTTTATGGTATACCTCTGATCATGAGATAGAGTTGATTCTATAATGGATCACTGCTATTAGAGTTGGTTAAACTACTATATGAACTCTAGTTGGATAGACTGCATTCTATCAGCAAGTTGGGTCTTGCTTGAGAGTTGGTGCTCTCCGAGGAGTTGGTGCTCCTTACTTCAGTTGGTGCTGATACAAAATAGTTGGTGCTGGGAAAATTCAAATTACTATATTAACATATATATACATCTCAATTATACAAAATCTTACACAAACATCTGGTATCTCTTGTGTCCATTGTGATTATGATTTGATTGTTCTTAATCTGTACAATTATGTTTAATTGCTAACTTGCAAGAAGAAAAGTTATAAAAGTCCACACACTAATCCACTCCCCCCCCTCTTAGTGTGGGTGATGTGTTCAACAATTTGTATCAGAGCAAGTTCCTTTAGCACAGTTTAAACACTTGAAGGTAGATTCTGAAGAAATGGGTGGACAAATGGCTCTCTCTGCAATTAAAGATTCCTTATTTGATGGAACGGATTATTCCTCATGGAGAGAAAATATGAAACATTATTTGAATTCAAAAGGATCTGAAGTTTGGAATTAAGTAGTAAGCAAGCCCTTGGATTTAACTACATCAAAGAATATATCCAAGATTACAGTCCAAAGATAAGCAAGGAAGAGCAATGAAGTGGCATTGAAGATTCTTCTCAATGGATTATCAGATACAATCAAGGCAAGCATAGTACTATGCACATCCACCAAGGACTTATGGCTGAAGTTAGAAGATATGTATCAAATCAAAAGACAAGACACAGAAGACATTCCTATCAAGGATAAAGATGAAGACTCAGCCATCAATAAAGGTAAAGACTCGCCACAATATTTCGAATGCAATAATGTTGATATTGAATCCTCCCCTGCAAGTAAAGAAGAAGACTCAGATACAATAAAACAATGTTTTGTTTGCATTTATCCCATGGAAGAAGTTTAAGAAGAACTATCGAAGGCCAAACAAAAGGTTGATTGGAGTCTCTATGAATACCTCTATGACCATAATGATTCAGACTATAGCTATCTTCATGACTACACTAAAGAACTTCTTGAAAATATTCAAAAGAATATCCTGGAAATAAAGGAAATGCGCAAGGACAATGAAAATATAATATATGATCAGGATAATCAGTTAGAATAAAAAGAAGAGGAGATCGAGAATATGAAGAAAGAATTTAGTCAAGTAAAAGAAAAGAAGAAGGAAGTTGATGAGCTTAGCAATCAAAAGCATATCCTATAAATAAAAGAAAATCTCAAAGACAATGAAGAAATCATATCTGAGCAAAAGATTCAGTCAGAAAACAAAGAAGAAGAGATCAAAAGATTGAAAACATAAGTTACTAGTCTAACAAAAGAAAAGGAAGAGGAGACCGAGAGACTGAAAAATGAAATCAGTCAAGAAAAAGAAGAAAAGAAGGAAGATGATGAACCAAGAAAAAACCTTGCAGAACTAAAAGAACTAAGAGAAAGCTATGTCAATCTTAAAATCCAATTTGAAGAAGCCAAAAGAAGGGAGGAGGTAGTGAGGAACTAGCTGAACAAAAAGGAAGAATCGTGTCATAAGCTGGAAGTAGAAGTTGTGAATATTAGAAAGAAGGTTGAGAAGTCAAACACCCAAATCAAGTTCTTGAACAGCTCCATGACCTTGGATGAGATCTTGGATAGTCAGAGATCACCAAATGACAAATCCAGTCTTGGATACAATAAGGAAGAAATCAGTACTCCTAAGAAACCTAATGTAGGTCCTTCATTTGTAAAAGGTGAAAATAGGTCTCACACAGTTCCTTCATTTGTAAAGGATGAAGACAGGTCTGACACAGCCCCTTCATTTGTAAAAAGTGAAAGCAGGTATGACTAGGCTATTCACGTTCAAGAAATAAAAGCAACACTACAAAATTTAGAATATCAGATCAAGGAAGACATCTAGAATCTACTCATATACCTCAAAGAAAGTTTAGAAGAGAGATACCTTCATGGATGAATCAAAGAAGGTATGAGAGTGTTTTTAACAGTTATTTGTTTTCCTATAATGAATATGGTCATAAAACTTTATATTGTAGGCGTCATGGAAGAAAACAAGTTGGTAGGTTCAACAACGGTATAAGATGTTGGAACTACAATCATGTTGGACATATTGCTACACATTGTTACACTATGATATGTTATAGTTGTTGTGGATATGGTCACAAATCCCATAACTGTTGGAACTCAAGAAAGAAGTCAATGAGAAATTATTCACACAGTACGACAAAAGGAGTAAAAGGAACATGGAAGAAAAATGAAGTTGCGGTAATAGAAGATCAGAGAAAAAAGTTCAAGAAACTAGGAAATTCACAGATGTGGATAGAAAAGACTGAACAGGTGAACAGGAGTGAAGTTGATTGTTTCAAAAAGAATGTCAGTCATGTCACAAGCATAGTATAAACTTTCTTAGACAACTTTAGAGTAATGTACAGTAAAGAAGAATCTTGGATAAAGATGGATACATTTGGTTAGAGATCGATGAGAATTAATGGGCAGATCCAAGGGTTGTTTGAATAATATGAGCTACAATTGTGCAGTGTTTCAGTGGGACAATGACATCCGTAGAAGCAACATTCTGATGTACAAAATGATGTACATGACATCCTGTATAGATAACAAGAAGAGAGGCCTTGTCATAAAAATCTACCCTTTTAGAAACAAAGGGGGAGAACAGTCAGAAGGAGAGAGAGAAGAATGATAGGGGGAGTCATTCAGTTATGACAAGAAAAGGATGATTGCAGGAAGAGTTACCCAAGTTCAAATTCTGTTTAGTAACATACAGAGATTTACCACAGGAGGAAAAACTCTTTACCATTGATGTCAAAGGGGGAGAGAAACTTTATAAGAGGAAATCATCATCACAGGGGGAGTTTTGTATATGAAGTTAGTGGGTTTCCCTCAATGACAAAGGGGGATATTGTTGGACATATTGTCATTGATGTCAACATTCAATGTGATGATTTTTTGTTATGATGAATTATCAATGTGATTTACCATAGATGAGATTGTCATTAATGTCAACAGTATATCAGCTAGCAAAAAATGTCAAACAGTATGTAGAGACAGGAAGTGTAAGCTCAGGAGGAGGAGCGAACAGTATGCAGAGATCAAAGATCAAAATCAAAAGTGTAAGATCGGGAGGAGGAGAAAACAGTATGCAAAGATCAAATATCTGAAATAAAAGCGTAAGCTCAGGGTGAGAAGCCTCAACAACCGTCCAATCAAGAAATGGACTATGTTGATCGTCTCATATTACGTACATTGGTCATATGAGTGACCGTGGGCTTGAGGATCATTGGAGGATCGTGACTGTCAGATCTGCAAGCCATATCAATGGAAGGGATAGATTGTGGAGATCGGAAGGAGAATTAAACGACTCGCTAGTTCCAATCCCGCAATTGGTCTAGATCGTCAGATCTCATAGACCCGAATATTGACGACTGGGTTTGACCCAACAAACGATCAGATTAAGTTGGATTTATTTGTGACCCTCGTATGTGAAATCACCAGATCAACGACAAGGAAAAATTGCGGAGATCGAAAGGATAATTAAACGAATCGCAAGTTCCAATCTCACAATTGGTCTAGATCTTCAGATCTCATAGACTCGAATATTGACGACTATGGTTGATCCAAAAAACAATCAGATTAATTTGGATTGATTTGTGACCATCGGATGTGCAATTTCTAGATCAATGGCATAGATATATTGTGGAGATCGAAAGGAGAATTAAATATTGCACTAGTTCCAATACCACAATTAGTCAGAACCATCAGATCTTATAGCTTCGAAGATCGACGATTGTGGTTGACTCAAGAACAATGGACAACTTCAAATTGCAGAGTTTGGATGACAAGTTAAATCATTTGCAAGTTGTGGTTCTGTAATCATCCTTGATCATGGATCTTCTTCAATAATCTTCACAACTGTTGGATCACTTTTGAGTGGAAGGACAGGATAAGAGAGGTAAAATATCTTAGATCTCAATTATGCGAATACCCGATGACCGTTGGATCATTCTAAGTGGAAGGACAGGATAATCTAGAAGAGCAGCACCGTATATAGATCGATCCATCGATCTGAGAACATGCTCGACGAACAAAATTTAGTTCAGGTTCAAATATATGAGGAGGTTATGCTCTAGGAAAATATCACTTCAAGATCTTTCAGTTTGAGATTTGAAAAACCCAAAGCCTGGAGAGCCGAAAATCCAAAATGAATAAGGACCATCAGATTTGGAGGACATACGATGACCATTGGATTAGGGTTGTTTGTCAGCAGACAACGTCAGCAAGTACACGTGGAAGACCACATCAGAATACCACATCTACAAGGACATGTGGAAGACCACATCAGCAGACCATGTCTACAAGGACATGTGGAAGACCACGTCAGCAAACCACATCTACAAGGACATGTGACAGACCATGTCAGAAGACCACGTCAGTAAATACACATGGCATAATCAGATGATGAAAAGTGTCTAGAGGAAATTATCTCATGCCATGTCAACACGTAATTTCAATATGTTACATCACTCTGAGAGATTTACTCCGCTAGTTTTAACCACCAACAAATGTCAAAATTCCCGAAGTCCCGAAGGACGAAGGTCCGAATTCACTCTCAGCTGTCGATCTAAGATACATTGGGAATTAGGAAAACCATTAGATACAGGAGAAGAACATGTGCCACATGAGGAGATCCACGTCACCAAGACTACGTCAACAAGGACACATGGCACAATCAGATAATGACAAGTGTCAAGTTGAATTGACATTTCAGGTACATGCAAATCATGAATCTGAGTGACACGCAGCAGCTACTCAACTCCTGACACATCATCAAGTGACGTAATCAATTTACGTCACTGTGAGAGTTTACTTTGGGAATTTTACCACCAGCACTTGCCCAAAGTCCCAAAGTCCTGAATGTAGAAGTCTCAAAGTGGACACATGGCGTCCGATCTAAAGATCATTTCAGGAGAATTCTCGATCGTCGACCTACTACAATGGAATGATAGTGTAAGTGGAAGTATTAGCTGACAGCAAGTGGTCTCCACCACTTATGACTTACTCAGTAGGTGATCACTCCAGAGGAAAATGGAGCAGCATTTATTCGAAACCTTTGAAGTCCCGAATGTCGAAGTCCTGAAGTGGACATGGGTCATCTGATCTGAAGAATACTTCGGGTGCACTCTCAACCGTTGATCAAAATACAATGGAAGGATAGCGTCAGTATAATAGTCAAAGTCCTGAAGTGAATGGTTGTCATCCATATCAATGCTTGACTAAGTCCTGGCCGTCGGATTAAGCAATGAAAGGATAGATCCCAGGATCGAATATGACCATTGATCTAGTTCTGTGATATAAATGAGAATCGTCCGATATATTCAAAAAAATCTTCTTTGGGATATTTGAAAGGTTGTGAAGCCCTGAAGACCAAAATGGAAAAGTCTCAAAGTCCCGAAAATTGTCCATCTCATCAGGAAATTGAATCATGACCGTTGAATTGATAAGCATTCGTCTTGCCTAACATCTGAATAACGCCATTGGTCATATGGTAAAGAGATTTAAAAGGCAGAATATAATACATCGCTTAAATTGGTAAGCTTGTGGTTCTACGTCAATGATCATATGAACATGGTTTGAAGGAAGCGTTGATTTCTATAATCACAAAGACAAAGGAAATCGATCCACACCTGTGATTGATTTATGAAAGGAAAGGGGATACCAGGTGTAAAGTTGAAGACCTAGAATGATGATTTCTGGTGGTCCCAAAAGTTGTTGTAAATGAACAAGTTAGTTACAACTTGTTGCACAAGTCATCCCTATAACTGAAACAAGTTTTGAGCATAAGAAAATATAAATACAACCATGATTGGTTCACTAGATAGTGTGATTGGTGAAGAAAATGGGCTTGTGGAAAAGATAGGCTCGTTGAGAAAGAGTGGCATGTGGATAAAATGAAGGGGATGTGGACCTGAGGTCCATGCGAATATCAGAGAGAAGAAGAAGTGAAGAAGGTGTGAATATCATAGAAAAGATAAAGTGAAGAAGGTGTGAATATCATAGGAAAGATAAAGTGAAGAAGGTGTGAATTTCAAAGAGAAGATAAAGTGCAGGGATGAGCGTTTATGGTATACCTCTGATCATGAGATAGAGTTGATTCTATAATGGATCACTGCTACTAGAGTCAGTTGAAATACTATATAAACTCTAGTTGGATAGACTATGTTCTATCAGCACGATGGGTCTTGTGGCAAGTTGGGTCTTTCTTGCGAGTTGATTCTCTCCGAGGAGTTGGTGCTCCTTACTTCAGTTGGTGTTGATACAAAATAGTTGGTGCTGGGAAAATTCATATTACTATATTCACATATTTATACATATCAATTATACAAAAGCTTACACAAACATCTGGTATTTCTTGTGTCCATTGTGATTATGATTTGATTGTTCTTAATCTATACAACTATGTTTAACTGCTAACTTGCAAGAAGAAAAGTTATAAAATTCCACACACTAATTCACCCCTTCTCCCATCCTCTTAGTGTGGGTGATGTGTTCAACAAGAGGTTCATGAGGAAGAGAATGTAATATTCTAGATATAAAAATTATGCAGAACAAAATTAAATAGCTAGAAATGGAAGATGAACAACAATATAACCAGAACACCACCACAATAATACTAAAATGATGCCAAAATAATACCAGAATGAACACTTTGATTACTGAGAGCAATGTTCACTTGCCTCTTCGAGGGGGAAAACTCTAGTAGAGTAAATATCTATTACAATAATATCCAAGAAAAGAGTTCTCATACCCTTGACTCTTATTTATACTAAATATGTCTATCAAAAGAAACATTTAGAAGATCCTTATAGAATCGGAACCTTCTATTAGGTCTTATTACATTGGACTTATTCTTCTTTATTGCTCGGCATTATTAATATTGACCTTTATTACATGTAAATATATTATTCTACTTACGTGAGGGGTTAGGTCCCTAACATGTCCTCCCCCTTAAAAACAGCCTTGCCTCAAGGCTTGAGATGGGGAAATTGCTACAGAATGGTAGCTGGTTCCCAACTGCAATATGTTGGAGTTGTATATTTCCACTGGACTAGCACTTTATTGATGGTTCATTGACGTAGTCGATGCTCATGCTGGTCCAAAACTGCTTGTGGTTGTAGCCAAATGGATCCTTCTTCATCCAACTCGAGAAGGTTGGTTTGAGTTTTGCACTTAGTTCCAAGAACCTTCTTTAAGTAGAAAACATGAAAAATAGGATGGATCTTAGAATGACTAGGCAAAGCTAATTGATAGGCCACTTGTCCACACACTTGAGAATGGTATAAGGACCATAAAATTTGAGCACCAGTTTCTGACAATGGTTATCCTTGAGGGAAATTTTTTTGTAAGGTTGCAGTCGAAGAAATACTTGATCCCCTTCTGCAAATTGACGTTCAGAGTGACCTTGATCTTCTTGTTGCTTTATGTGATTCTCGGCCATGACCAAATTCTCTTTGAGGGTATGGAGAATAGCCTCTCGAACTGTAAGCATTTGTTCAACCACCTGGACCTTCGAGACACCTAGAAAATATGAGATAATTGAAGGTGGATTTTTTCCATATACCAAATCAAAAGGAGTCATGCATGTAGTTGTATGGTACGAAGTGTTGTACCACCATTTAGCTAGTGGTAACCATTGAGCCCACTGATTCGGCCTTTCTGATGAAAAACAACTCAAATATGTTTCCAAACATTTGTTGAAAAATTCAGTTTGACCATCAGTTTGGGGATGGTAAGCTGTAGTTTGAACAATTATTGCCAAAAATTGTGCGCCTTGTAGTTTGAACAGTTCTTTCCAAAAATTGCTGGTGAAAGTTGGATCGTGATCAGAAACAATAGAATGCGGCATGACATGAAGCTTGAAGACCTGATCCATGAAAATTTGAGCCACAGTGGATGTTGTAAATGGGTGTTGAAGAGCACATAAATGAGCATACTTGGAAAGATGATCAACTACCACCATGATGACTGATTTATTTCCCGATTTAGGAAAGCCTACAATAAAATCCATAGAGATATCCCTCCAAATAGCAGGTGGAATCGGAAGCAATTGTAGTGTGCCAAGAGATTTGATTTTTTCTCCTTTGTTGCATTGAAACACATCACATTCAGCCAAAAAATTACAAACATCATGTTTCATACCCTCCCAAAAAAAATAACGTTTGACCCGATCATAGGTTTTGGTAAACCTCGAGTGCCCAGCTGTGGATGTAGCATGAAGCTCAGAAAGTACCGTGGATTTAAGTTTTGATTGTTTACTTAAATAAAAACAACCTTTGTATCGAATATCATCATTGAGTCGAGAGTACCCTAGGGAAACTGGAGTATTAGACTGCAATTGTTGTATCAGATGTGAACTTTTGGGATCATGTAGCCATTCCTGGTGAACAACTTGGAGCCAATCTGGTACAATGAAAGAGAGAGAAAAAAGGGACCCTTCATCTTCATATTTTCTTGAAAGTGCATTAGCAACCACATTGTCTTTTCCTTTCTTGTAAATGATCTCATAATCATATCCAAAGAGCTTAGTCACCCATTTTTGTTGCTCAAGGGAGGAAAGGCATTGTTCCAGAAAATACTTGAGGCTTTGATGATCTGTCTTAATTTGGAAGCATTTCCCCAATAGATAAGGGTGCCAAATATCCATGGAATGAATAATAGCCAACATTTCCTTTTCATAGATTGATTTTCCCAACTTTCTCTCAGACAATGTTTTGTTGGTAAAAGCCAAAGGCCGACCCTCTTGCATAAGGACAGCGCCAATTCCTTTCCAGGAAGCATCACATTCTAGGAAAAAAGTCTTTGTGAAATCAAGAAGGGTCAGGACTGGAGTAGTGCACATGGCCATCTTCAAGGTTTGAAAATCCTGAACAGCTGCTGGAGTCCAAGTGAAAGAATTATTTTTAAGGAGTGCAGTGAGAGGTGCCACAATCTTTCCATAATTCTTAACAAACTTGCAATAATAACCTGTTAAACCCAAAAATCCCCGCAATATTTTGAGATTCTTTGGGTGAGGCCAATCTTGCATAGCTTCAATCTTTTTAGGATCCACCCTGACGTCAACCTTGCAAACAATATGACCCAAGTACTTGACTTTCGAGGCGCAAAAAGCACATTTAGATTGTTTGAGGAAAAGTTGGTGTTGAGAGAGTAGATGGAGAACTCGATCCACATGATCAAGATGGGATGTCCAGGTTTTGTTGTAGATGAGGATACCATCAAAGAAAACTAAGACAAAATGACAGAGAAAATCATGGAAGACATGATTCATGAGGCTCTGGAAAGTGGAGGGAGCATTACACAAGCCATAAAGCTTGACTAAAAACTCATAGTGGCCCCCATGATTTCTAAAGGAATTCTTAGTAATGTCTGCCTCTTTAAAATAGATCTGGTGGTAGCCAAAATTAAGATCAAGTTTATTAAAGAACTGGGCACCACTTAATTCATCCAAGAGGTCATCAATGACAGGAATGGGAATTTTTTCTTTAATGGTAAGTTTGTTGAGGGTGCGGATGTGAGGACACGTGTACCAAGAAAATTATTTCTTAAGGACCATGACCATAGGAGAAGAGTAGGGGATCATACTAGGGCGGATAACACCTACGTTGAGCAGTTCTTGAACCATTTTCTCAATTTCATTTTTTTGGGAAAAGAGGTGACGATAGGGATGAATATTGGGAGGAAGGATTCCTGGGACAAGGGGAAAGGAATGATCATGAGCACCACAGGAAGGAGGGAGTCCCTGGGGAGTGTAAAAAACCACTTGATGTTTAGAGAGGATGGCTTGGAGGTCTTGCGGAACAGAGGGTCTCTCAGTTGCTTGTATGGCATGGAGTTGGGCAATAATACCAGAATGACCTTTTTTGAGCAACTTTTCCATGCGATCAGAACTAATGATCTCTGGGGAACCGACGATGATTCCTTGGAACTTATATTGTTGTCCCTCCTAGTCGAATTGTATGGTTAATTCATTAAAATCCATGAGAATGGGACCCAAAGTCCTTAGCCATTCTACACCCAAAACAAGGTCATAACCTCCCATGTCGATAGCAAACGTATGAGATTTCAGGTGTTAGTCACCAATTTGGAGACACACATTTTCACAAAGCCCTCCACATTTCATGGACCCACCATTGGCAATCATGATTTGGAAATTATTGACTACATGGATATAGCAATTAGTTTCTTGGGCAATGAGGCGATGAATAAAATTATGGGTGTTTCCACTACTAACAAGAATGATGACCTTCCTATGCTTGATGTAACCAATTAGCCTGAGGGTTTGTGGAAAAGAGAAGATAGTGAGATCATTTAGGGAAATGACTGGTTCTACTTTGGAAGGGTCAGAGAGAGGGGTTATGTCAATTGTTTCAAGTGACACAGACACAAGGGGAACCTCAACATCCTCTTTTGAAACATCCTCCAAGATGGCCATAAAAAGTTTTTGTTTCTTACACTTGTGTCCCATAAAATATGTGTCATCGCAATTATAACAAAGGCCTTTGAGTTGGCATTCATCCATTTCATCCTTCGTCAATTTCTAGATCTTTAGTGGAGTAGAAGGAGGAGTGGGAGTTATTGGTTTAGTGCGAGGAATAAAGGAGTGTTTTATGTTTTGAGAAGAGACAACATGTTGTGCTTCCTTACCTATTTTAGTAGCATCCACCCAACTCTGAGGTTGAGCCATGAGGACATGAGCATGAATCTCATCCTTGAGGCCATTGATAAAACATTATCGGAAAACGCATCATACATTCCCTCTATAC
This sequence comes from Picea mariana, assembly GCA_032191745.1. Lineage (NCBI taxonomy): Eukaryota > Viridiplantae > Streptophyta > Pinopsida > Pinales > Pinaceae > Picea > Picea mariana. The sequence continues at coordinate 38,687 of JASDQU010683426.1, forward strand.
GAAAATCTAGTCTCTTAAAAGAAGCTATAAATTCTTCCACATTGCCACATTGTTTCAACGTTTTCAAACATCCTAAATGGTTGGTTTCAGTGTCAAAGTGTTCATAAATCTATGCCACAAAGTGTGTCCAAGACACATACCCTTGGCGGGCATTTTTTCTCCATTTCCACCATTTCCAACGTTCTTGATCTATATGGAGAAAACCAACCGGAGTTTGGCCAACTCATCTGTAATGCCATACAAAGAGAAATAATGTTCCATTTGAGTTACCTAGCCAGTGGGATCTGATCCATCAAATTTGGTCACATCCACACGTGGAAGGCGTAGGTCACGCTGAAAGTGATGGGGCTAAAAATTATGGGAATGAGAGGAAGTTTCACCTTCGATATGAAAAGGTGGGTCAGATACGGGAAGATCTACAGGGATATGCAGCTTGGCGCAGATCATCATAGTGACAGATTCAAGCTGGGTAGTAATATATTGTTTGAGCTCTTATTTGAGTTCCTCAATTGAGGATGCAATGGAGGAATGCCTATTTTGATTGATGTTGGAAATATTGGCACTGATTTGTCACACTTCTTGTTGGTTTTTTGTGAAATTAGAGTGAAAGGTAGTGAAGCGAGCTTCCGAGTCTTGGCTACAGGTATGGGCCATGATGACGAGGAAACACGAAAAGGGGCAGGTAGGACCACACAGAAAATGGGTTATGGGAAAAGTGTATCACAATGATCAGCGCGACAAGTGGAATCCAATGGGTTAAAGCCAAAATAAGGGTGTTGGAAGGGGGTCGGGTCCACAAGAAAAACAAATTGTTGAAAAAATGAGAGGTATGAATATGATAAGGGAGAAGAGATAAATCCAATGGAATAGGTCTCAAATAATGGTACCAATAGTATCCAGACTCATTTTTACTCCTGTGGAGTTATACTCCGATCTGAAGAATACTGCAGTGATGAAATTCCCAAATGCTTAACAAGAAGAAATGTGTAGAAATTTCGCAACTTGAATGCAGGAAACACAGGTGCGCCACACTAGATCTTATCTATTCTATTTTTGTTTATGTCCCAAGGGTTAGGTATTCAAGGGTTCTACAGACAAGGTTTTCCCTTGTGCTATAGCTCTCTGATATACGTGTGGGGTACAACAGTAGTACTTAGCCCGATATCTCAGGGAACCAACTAAGGAGGCTAGACTATTCCTTAAGACGTACTACCCGACCACCCAGGTACTAGAGAGTTTCTTCCCAAGTGTTTTTCTCGATGACACTATAGCAGTCAGGTGGCTAAATGGTTTATCTATGGAGGGCTTCAGGAGATCTAAGTCGATCCGTATACAGGTGTTTTCTGATGTGCTACCACTTGAAGGGGTACCAACATGGGTTACAAGGATGTCCAATAGATGTGTGCTTAAGTACCACTTGTATTTCCTACATTTATGAATCCCTGACCATGGTTTTATGTGCGTAACGACAGATCTTTGTAGCTTAAAGGTGCCAGAATATGTCTCTACCCTGAAAAAAAATAACCCACAATTTTCTTCCAAGGAAGGTGCTCCAATACCACTTGTAATAATCCATATATAAAAGTATGCAGAATAGAAATAAATAGCTAGAAATGGAATATGAACAACAATATAACCAGAACAACACCAAAATAATACCAAAATGATTCCAAAATAATACCAGAAAGAACACTTTGATTATTGAGAGAAATGTTCACTTTCCTCTTTGAGGGGGCAACCTCCAGCAAAGTAGATCTCTATTACAATATAATCCAAGACAAGAGTTCTCATACCCTAGACTCCTATTTATACTAAATATATCTATAAAAAGAACCATCTAGAGGAAGATCCTTCTAGAAGTAGCAGCTTCTAGTAAGTCTTCTTACATTGGATTTATTCTTCCTTATTTCTAGGCCTTATTAATATTGACCTTTATTACATGGAAATATATTATTCTACCTACGTGAGGGGTTAGGTCCCTAACAAAGAATGAAGTTAATAGAGTTCTAGAGGCAAAAGCAGTTGAACCAAAGAAATTCATTCATGAGGATAATGACATGGAAGAACCTCAAAGGCCAACAAAGATTCCTTCTCACAAGAGAAGACCATCTTGGGCATAGGAGATCATCAGAGATGCAGAAAAATATGGTGCCCCATAAAAATATCTCAGGGAAAGTAAGAATTTGAAACCATATTCCATCTATGTGGCATTATTGTGTGATATCATGGATGCAGAATTGTCCAGTTATGAAGAGGTTGTAAAAAATAGGGTATGGAAGGATGCCATGGGGGAGGAATATTAGTCCATAGTAAAGAATTATGTTTGAGATGTGGTCCCCAGACCAAAGAAGAAATTAGTAGTAAGTTCAAAATGGATCTACAAAATGAAACATGCAACTGATGGCAATATTGAAAAGTATAAGGCTATATTTATGGCTCAAGGATTCTATAGGAAGGAGGGCATTGACTATGAGGAGACATTTGCTACCGTGGTGAGATATACATCGATTAGAACTATACTTTCATTGGTCATAATAATGAAATGGAAGGTGCATCAGATGGATGTGAAGACAACCTTATTGAATGGTGAAATAAAAGAGGAAGTATATGTGGAGAAACCGCAAGGGTTCGAGGTACATGACAGGGAGACGCATGTGTGCATATTGAAGAAGGCTTTATATGGATTAAATTAGGCACCTAGAGAATTGTATGGAAGGATCGACAATTTTCTAATGATCTTAGGATTTACAAAGAGCAGTGAATATCCTAACCTTTACTTTAAGGTTATGGATGATGGTATGATAACACTATTGTTGTATGTGGATGACATGTTTCTAACAGATGTGGAAAATCTCATCTTAGAGTGTAAGAGAAAATTGGATTTTGAGTTTGAGATGAAAGATCTCAAGATGATGCATTACTTTTTGGGTCTTGAGGTAAGGGAGAGACTGGATAAGATCTTTTTGAATCAAGGGAAGTATGTTGTGGAAATCCTGAAGAGGTTCAGGATGTTGGATTGCAAGGCAATGGCTACACCTATGGTATCAAATCCGAGGTTCTTGCAGGATAGGAATTTAGACCGTGGATGTTAATTTATATAGGAATATGGTGGTTTCATTGATGTACTTGATGAACATGAGACATGATATATGTTTTCTTGTAAACACCCTGAATCAGTATATGGAGCAGCCCAGGCAGGTTCATTGGTCATAGAAAAACATGTAATAAGGTACCTTAAAGGTACATTGGATTATGGTCTCATGTATTTAATAGACCATGAATTCGCGTTATATGGATATTTTTATTCATATTGGGCTGGAGGTATTCCTAATCAGAAGATTACTTTGACATATTGTTTCAGTCTAGGCTCCAGTATGGTTTCATGGAGTAGCAAGAAGAAGCCATGTGTAGCACTCAATACGACTAAGGTTGAATATGTTGCAACATGTGTAGCATGTAGAGAAGAAGTGTGGCTTCGAAATTTTTTGTATAGGCTATTTGGTCTCAAACTAGAGGCGACCTGCATTTGGTGTGACAACCAAAATTGCATGAAGTTGTCAGAGAATCTAGTGTTCCATGATAGTTCGAAGCATATCGAGATCAAATATCACTATTGTTACACATCAACATTACTCACTTTGATAAGTGTCGCATGTTGCTCACAAGTGTCGCATGTTTCTCGCAAGTGTCGCATGTTGCTCATAAGTGTCGCAAGTATCAAGCAAAGCATATTGCCATGATGACGACACTAAGGAGACACTTAAAATGCCTCAAACACTTGATTTGAAGAAAGAGGAATGGCTAACTGGAGATAAGAACCTCTTCCCACCCTTAGGAGCACTTAATTTAAGGTTTTGGGAGAGAGCGCTCCCCTACATCACCCTTAGGAGCATTGGCGCTCCCCTATAAGGTGTTAGGGAGCGTTATAACACCAAACTGCCCTTCTGAGGGAGCACTATGGACTTTTAGAGCGTTGGCACCCCCCTTGAGCCTACTAGGGAGCGCTATAGCGCCCTGATGCCCCTTTTGAGGGAGCACTGTCTAATCTGGGCAGTAGTTGATCTGTTGAGGAGAATAAGGGGAAGATCTTTCAAGTTTGGAAGGCAGTTGCATTTGAATTCCTAGTTGAACCATGATCTTAGGAGAAGATCCCTGATCTAAGGAGGGAATTCCTCAACTTACCCTAAAGATACCTCAATAGGTTAGGCCTCTTTGAACCTATATAAGCAGGCTCTATCATGGTGAGAAGGAGGAAGAATTGGAAGCATGAAACCTATGATCTCATAGGAAACATACAGTGAACTAGAGGAAAGTGATCAGTAAAGTTGTTGGCGTCCAGATCGTGGATATTTCAAGCAAGGGTTAAGACAAAGGGGACTTAACGAAGTTGTTGCATTCGCATCTACGGTTGTAGGCTACTTCTGCCATTGTTCTCATTAATATAATTTGCTTGGCCTGTTTCTTTCTAATTTGTGTTCAATCTCACATGAATTTGTCTCTTTAGTAGATAGACCTATTTCAGACTAATCTTGATAGAGTAGGAAGTAGTCGTACTTTGTTTGTCTACAGGGCTTATTGAGAAGTGAAAGATTGGAGCTCAACTCGGAGCGTGCAGGGACAAACACTAGTAAAAGATACTTATTTTATACTTCCTCCTCACACACTAGTCCACCTAGATCTAAAAGGAAGTCAATGACCATGATAAGCACTTTCTGTCTTAGAGTTAAGAGTCTAGCTCTTTGAGGAGATCTACTTGTCCGCGGGGAGATTTTCCTTCAACAGAAACTGGCGACTCCACTGGGGAACGAATCAAACTTTTAGTTTTGATTTTTTATCATAGACATTGTCTTGCTCTTTGTTTTCTTAGGCCTTCTTCACCCCTTCATAGCTGATTGCATTTTTTGATTGACTCTTTACCCCATCACACTCAGCCTGGTTGTCAAAATTTGACTGAAACTTTGGATTTTTGAACCTTTTTATGAGTTTTTCGAGCCTGGCGCTCCCCTGCCCATGTTAGAAGAGCACCAACACTCCCTGGAAGTGTTGGAAAGAGTTTTATAATGCCCTGGTGTCCCTTACACCAGAGTGCCAGCCCCTTTTTGCACAAAATCTCTTCAAAAATTCCATTTTTTGGAGGTCCAGACCTTGTTTCTTCACTTGCTGAGCTACTTTGTGATTCATGATTCTTCCTTTGACCTTTGACATGCTTCCTCCTGAGAAGTAAACACCTTGTTGTTCATATTTTATGCCCTTATTCCTTATTTTTGAGTTTTTGTTGTTGAGAGATTGAAATCGATCCCCTACTTTCTTCTCTCCTATCCGACTGAGCGGGAACTCTAGTGAAGGACATAAAAAGTCTATAACTCTTCTCATTAGATTCTTTGAGGTCATCTGATCCAATCTCTTTCTCCTTCCTTTTGCATTTTTTATTTTCTTTCTCTTGTTTGATCGCAAAAAAAAAGGTGTGTTGTTTGTGCAAAATCTGCGTTTTCTTGTCTGAATCTCCTTGATCTAAAAGGGTAGTTGGCAGGACAATTTTTTCATTGAATTGATCATCATTCGCATGAAAAAGAAAAAATCACATCTTAATGATTAGTTTGCATATTAGTTTGCATTTCTGAAATGTTGTAGCATCATATTGGATTTGATTGGGAACAAAATTGATTGAGAGCATTCCTTATCAAGTGTTTGATAGTGAAAACGACTCTTCCTCTTTCCCTTAAATAGGTATTCATTGAAAAGAAACGATTGCTTATCATATTTCATGCATATTTTTGGGAATTGAGTCATCATTCCATCAATTTCACTTTTGTACACCCTCTGAGTAAACAACAGCCATTAAAATCAACGCTTAACTAAAATTTATCAGACTTTTTACATATTTGTTAGCAAACATACATTAGTTTAAGGTGTAGGGATTTGGAATAGGTTGAAAGGATAACTTTCTAAAGCTATCAAACAAACTTAGTATCTTGCGGTAGGGAGAGTCAAATCCAATTGTCGTATTGGCTTGCTGGGATCCCCCTCTCACACAGGGGTTACACACGAGGTCGCATTCGGGTGAGTTACGGAGATTATCCCTCTGTGGCTCAACTGTTTGTAGTGGTTGGATCGTATATTGGGGGTCACTGGAAGGTATACCCACGATTATGCGTGGGATCCTTTCGGGTTGATTTCAGACTTGTTATCCTGCCCATACATTCCGATTGGACTGTCGACTGTACCCACCCAGGGGCTGACTACGAATTGGTGACCTTAGTAGCCATAATATTTAGGGTCTCACACAAGGTGATGGTGAAGGGAAGTCTCACTGTACCTAGAACAAACATTGGTCAAACTCACTCGTGCTCCTTGGAGGGTAAATCAACAATTACTGCGTGGAAGCTTGCACCAAGGTGTAAGCCCATTAAGCAGGTCTCCAACGTAACTGATCCACCTGCTCTATCCCCGCCCCTTCCTATTTTGATCTCACGACGTTGAATTTCATCACCAACTAGTGGTTTCATCGTAGGAAGGTTTGTTTGATTGATTGATTCTCAGATTCATAGCGTGTGTTGCTTGTTTTACTTAGTGGACCTTAGGTTGAGTCAGTGTTAATGGCATCGAATCCTGGGAGTACCAATGGAGGAACCCCTTCTCCTAGGGAACCTTATACCTTTCCTTCATTTGGAAACTTTAGTCCTCCATATGTTGCCACACTGAGTCTTCCAGGACTCACTATTGGATTACTAGTTTGTTTGTTCCCCACTCTGGTGATCCTGAATCCTCCCTATGTTTCAGTTGCACCTAATACTTTGGATGTCAATACACCACCCACACATCAACCTCATGTCAATTTTTCACCTTGTTCATCCATCAAGTCTCCTTCCATTTCTCCTTCTTCACCTAATGAAATATCTAAAGCAAGTAGCCAGGTTGATCAGAAGAAGAAGAAACGGAAAGAGAAGAAGAAGAAGAACCCGAAAAGGACAAAGGCCCCAACAACATCAGATGTTGGCTCTAAGAAACCAGTTACCGTTAATAGTACTGGGAGTGTTGATGAGGTCAACAAGATTAAAATGAAGAATCC
>JASDQU010683426.1:45855-66053 GCA_032191745.1 Picea mariana
GTCAAGTTCCCTTGCATGTTATGTAAAGGTAATCATTACTCTCACCTTTGTCCTCGCATGGACAAGGCTTCTTCTCTTTTGGAAAAATTTCAACTTCCAAAAGGTTATTGTAAGCTTTCCTCCAACCCATCATTGGTTGATGGACTGGTCAATATGGTTCCATCCCCAGTCAGTCCAGTTGATTAGGTGGTCAATATAGTTTCCTCCTCGATTGAACCACGGACCCAAGTAGTTGATCCAGTTCCGTCATCGATCAGCGCCGCTCTTCATCAAAAGAGTGACACCAAAGTAGTCGATCTATTTTCATCCTCGATCGATCCAACCCTCCTATTAGAGAGTGACACCAAAGCAGTCGATCTGTTTCCACCCGTCAACCCCATTCTTCCCTTGGAAAATGAAACTCAAGTGGTCGATCCAGTTTCGCCATCGGTTGATCCCATTCCTCCATTAAGGAATGTCAAAGTGACTGATCCAGTCCCTTCCTCGGTCAGCCCCACTCTTCCTCTGAAGAGTGCCAAAGTGGTCGATCCAGTTTCACCATCGGTCGATCCCATTCCTCCATTGAGTAATGTCAAATTGACTGATCCAGTCCCTTCCTCGGTCAGTCCCACTCTTCCTATAAAGAGTGCTAAATTCATCTATCCAAGTCCACCATTGGTTGATCTGATCCAATCATCGGTCGATCCTACTCCCCTTCTAGAGAGTAAACCTGATACTGCCCATGTTTTTCTTGTTAATACAGATTCTACCATGTCGGGGGGCATTCCTCCTTCTCCTGTGAAACCCCCTCCAAGTACTGAAGCCATCCTTTTTTATTGGGGTGCGCTAACTAGACCTCGTCTTCCCTCTCACATTCCTTTCTAGATTACAGTACAGGTTCATGGTCGGGACGTTCCTCAAACGCTGATAGATGAAGGTGTGTCCATTAGTATTTTGTCTTCTGTTATTTGGTACGCTTTGGGTTGTCCACAGCTTGCACCGATTACACAGAATCTGTTAGCTTTTAACAGAAGAACTAGTCAACCTTTAGGGATCCTTCCTTAGTTTCCTGTAACTTTGGGAGGGAAAATTGTCTTTATCAATGTCATGGTAGTTTGAGACCCCTTGGATTTCACTTTACTCCTTGGGCGGGATTATGTCTATGCTATAAAAGCTCTTGTATCCACCCTTTTCTGTGTGATATCTTTACCTCACGATGGAAGGATTGTGACTATTGATCAACTTTCATTCATCGGCCCTAACTGGGTTACCTCCCTAAGTGGTTCTTATACGCAGATAGTATCACCCTCGCCACATGTCAATTATGTGGTGTTATCTCCCATGATTTCAACTTCTGATGCTTTCGATCCAGTAGTTGACATGGTGATCTCTTCGGTAGGGTTATTAGAGCCTGATCTCCTTACCCCTGTCACGACCCTCAACATGTGTTCTTTTCAGAGTGATTATCTTCCATCCGGTGAATATCTCTTGGAAGCCATGACCGAGTTTTGTCCCTTGACATGGTACCCTTCCAGAGCATTATCCTCTCGGAAGCCATGATCAAGAAGAAACCACGAGCATAGTTTCTCTTCTCTGTGGCAAGCTCGTTAAAAAATGAAACAGAGGCCTTAAGAATAGTTCTTTTCCTATTTCAAGCTCGTTAAAAAATGAAACAGTCATCTCTCTTAAACCTTCTTTTCATCCACCCCTCTCCTTTTTCTCGTCTACTAGAGAAATTTGTGACGACCTTAGAGCCGGTGAATGAATTGAAGCTTGGAGGGAATGTCTCCAGCCTGTGTTGATCATTCTGGAGCTAAGCCACCAGCTTTCAAGCTGGGGGCATACTGAGCTTAGTCTTTGTTCTTTCTCGTGCTCGTAAATACATGAGAATGCATCCGGGTAGACTTTTATCTCTTTTTCGGACCTGTATGGATACACGAAAAAGGAACCCCCTGGAGTCTCCTTTAAGCTCTTTTCAGACTCTCTAAACATGAAAAGATTGTCGAGTGATCTTGCTTCCTTTCCCACTCGTTAAACGGTTTGAAAGTGCATCTTTCGAGTGATAATTTATCTCTTTTTCGGCCTCGCGAGACTAACATTACGAAAAAGGACAACACTAAAGTTACCTTTAAGTTCTTTTCAGACTCTCTAAAGATGAAAAGATTACCGAGTGACCTTCTTCTCTTCACATTCATTAAAGTATTTGAAGAAAACGTCTGTTGAGCGATAGTTTATCTCTTTTTCGGTCTCGTCAGACTACTTTACGAAAAAGGAACTGAGAGAGTTCTCTTTTAAGTGTTTTTCTAGACTCTATAATCATGAAAAACCTTCGAGTTTTTTGTCTTTGGACTTGCTAAACAAAACATCGACAGGCCCATATGGGATCGAACCTTTACTTCTTCCAGTTCGTTAAACAAAGGAAGAGGAACTTACCGAAGGTAAGTTTTATCGAGCATGTGTTATCCTCCTCAAGCTCGTTAAATTAAAAANAATGGATGGGGGAAAATTTGAAAGAAGCAAGCCAAGCAGTCTCTTGAGAACATTACCAAGTAATTCTTAGAGTCACCCTTGAACACGACACTTTGTCTTTTGCACACATCATAGTCCATTGAACCTCTGCACTGAGCCAATCCTTTGAGTTTCTTTCACTCCTCTAGGTCACCTGACGTAGGTCACAGCATCCACTGCATCATCAAGTTTTGGTCCATGTCATGTTTCTGCTATTGTGCCTCAGTGTTCAAGGGAAGCATATGCCTCGAGAGTCAACCATCACAAATATCTTGTCTCAATACCCATGTCAATCCATGTTCATTTGATCTACCAATTACATCTCCATGTTTGTTTCATGTCGTTGATGGGGGATACATCAAGGCCCTCCTTCGATGCGCCTATTCCTGTCGACTTCAACACATTATCCAGGAACTAGACTTAGAAACCAGTTAGTACTTTGGGACCTACATGCCTCAATGGCAGGCCTCCTCACATTTGACAGTGGGTTTACATAATTGACCTCTGATCGGATGATTCCATGAATGTTTGACTCTAGCTCATCCATTCACATTCGTTGGGATGTACTAGGGTACCTTGGGAATCATTGACATTAATGGTGATCTCCATCACGCTTGTTAACGGTTTACATCACTGAACGGTAATCAAGTGGTTTCTACCATGTTCGACATCAGGACATCTATTCACATGGTTAGATTCATACTACATTGGGATTGGTAAGAAGACCCTGGATTGAGTGATCACTTTGATATGTACTTTTCCCAGGTTGCAAAGGAGTTTCTCTTGAACAATGGCACATACACTGTTACATAGATCCACTTTGTATTGGTCGTGGCTATGTCTTGTCATCTCGTAGATCCAATGTGTATTCTTCATGGCTATGATCGGTTCAGGTCATCAGAGTATAGATCCACACTGTATCCTCGGTGGCTATACCTTTTTATCAATACAATTATGGATCCGCAGTGTATTTTATGGTGGCCATATCTTGCAAGTCTTGATCACCCAAGCATAGGTATGCCTGCCTTGGGTTTGAAACATGTCATGATATTTGTTGGATGTTTGTGTGCAGCTTTTGTCAGGTTCTCTGTGTCTATACCCTTGCTTGAAAGTCTACAAAGCATTTCAGTTATTATTTCTCATCTTCTAACTTCATACTTTGGGGGGCAATCTGTTACACATCAACATTACTCACTTTGATAAGTGTCACATGTTTCTCGCAAGTGTCACATGTTGCTCATAAGTGTCACAAGTATCAAGAAAATCATACTGCCATGATGATGACACTAAGGAGACACTTAAAATGCCTCAAACACTTGATTTGAAGAAAGAGGAATGGATAACTAGAGATAAGAACCTCTTTCCACCCTTAGGAGCACTTAATTTAAGGTTTTGGGAAAGAGCACTCCCCTACATCACCCTTAGGAGCGTTGGCGCTCCCCTATAAGGTGTTAGGGAGCATTATAACACCAAACTTCCCTTCTGAGGGAGCGTTATGGAATTTTAGAGCGTTGGCACCCCCCTTGAGCCTACTAGGGAGCGCTATAGCGCCTTGATGCCCCTTTTGAGGGAGCGCTGACTAATCTGAGTAGTAGTTGATCTGTTGAGGAGAATAAGGGGAAGATCTTTCAAGTTTGGAAGGCAGTTGCATTCGAATTCCTGATTGAACCATGATCTTAGGAGAAGATCCTTGATCTAAGGAGGGAATTCCTCAACTTACCCTAAAGATACCTCAAGAGGTTAGGCCTCTCTGAACCTATATAAGCAGGCTCTATCATGGTGAGAAGGAGGAAGAATTGGAAGCATGAAACCTATGATATCATAGGAAACATACAGTGAACTGGAGGAAAGTGATCAGTAAAGTTGTTGTCATCCGGATTGTGGATCTTTCGAGCAAGGGTTAAGACAAAGGGGACTTGATGAAGCTGTCACATTTGCATCTACGGTTGTAGGCTACTTCTGCCATTGTTCTCATTAATATAATTTGCTTGTCATGTTTCTTTCTAATTCATGTTCAATCTCACATGAATTTGTCTCTTTAGTAGATAGACCTATTTTGGACTAATCTTGATAGAGTAGGAAGTAGTTGTACTTTGTTTGTCTACAGGGATTATCGAGAAGTGAAAGATTGGAGCTCAAATCGGAGCGTGCAGGGACAAACACCGGTAAAAGGTACTTCTTTTCTCCTTCCTCCTCACACACTAGTCCACCTATATCTAAAAGGAAGTCAGTGACCATGATAAGCACTTTCTGTCTTAGAGTTAAGAGTCTAGCTCTTTGAGGAGATCTACCTATCTGCAGGGAGATCTACCTTCAACAACTATATCATGGATATAGTGCATAGGGGAGAAGTGAGGCTCCAATACGTGCCTACCAAGGAGAAGGTTGTAGACGTGTTGACCAAGCCATTGTCAAGGATGAATTTTCAGCACTTTGGGAACAAGCTTGGTGCAGTCCCTCTTTGGAGGGAGTGACAAGGTACAAATGCATTTCGGGGTAGTAGATGTCCTTGTATGTTGTAGCTATTTGAGAAATATTGATGCAGCCCCCCTACTCCCCTTGTCAGTCAAATGACTCTTTGAGACCTTGATAGTCTCACCTTTTGATCAAACACAGGCCCTTTCAGCTTCTAGTGCAAGTCTTATGATACCCACAACTTCCCCCCTTCGCGCTTGCAAATTCTCAAAGTTTGGGCACTAGCTCCTTTTCTTTTGGCCCCTTCCTAAATGTGACCTTGGGTGATGACCTCACGTAAACATGTGATTACGGGCATGACCAAGAATGGTTTGAAACCAAAGTTATTTTCTCCCTGCAATTTACCACGAGCCACCACGTGTCCCTTTCACAATATCGTGGTCTCGATTTCAGCCCGCCCTCAACTTTTTAAATTTAGAGCACCTTTTGTCCCCGCAATGCAACGCGACCGTTGACCTCGCAGTCTTGGTGATGCTTCTCAACCAACGGCTCATATTTTTCTCCTTTATTTCTTTGTCTCCGGAGCACACCTTCCCATACCTTCACAATCTAGTGACGCGTGTCACTTTCAATCAACGGTTGTGACTTGCTTTGGCAAATGAGACTTCGGGAGTTTCAACTCTCAAGTCCCACTTCTCTTGAAATGACTATCTTCCGGAATGGAATATATGTTGACGCATGTCCTCCTTGAATCAATGGCCCTTGTCCTCTTCGGGACTTCGGCCTTTGGAAGTATCAACTTCTCCATGCTTTGTTTCTCCCGAAGCATTCTACCCAGAATCCATGATCTGACAACAAGTGTCATATCGTAGATCAACGACTCTCGGCTACTTTGACTATTCGGGGTTCGGGCGTCTCAAAATTTCACCTTCACCTTCCCCTGGATCTCACGACCCACCAATGCGTGTCCTTATGGATATGACGGTCTAGATTTCCTTCGGATCTTCGGCTCTTCGGGCTTCGAAAGTTTCAAACTTCTACGCACTTGTTTCTCCCAGAATTCCTTCACCCAAAACTGATGAATTTCTGCCACGTGTCCTTCTAGATGGTGGGAGGTCTCCAATCACTTCAAGACTTCAGGACTTTGGCAATTCCACTCTCCTGCGTACACAAAGAGTTAAGGATCATACACCTTTCCTTTGATCAGAGGACTATCGAACCTCTACGCTATGATCCAATGATTGTTGTCACTCCTCCTCTTGAGCTTCTGATTCCTTCTGACTTAGAATATTTTCTAAGTGTTCAAATACTTATGCCTTTTCCCCACCTAAGAGCCCATCTCTTGGATCTCGTATGCACTTCTGAAAAGCGCTATTCCTTCAGAGCTTGAATTCCTTTGAGGATTTCGATCTCTCACACACTCCTTGTGTTCTGGGGATCTCGACAAACTCAGATCGAAGGATTTCTTCAAAAGAAATTCTTCCTGCACTCCTTGCGCTTCTCTGTATTGGTTCTTCGACACTTAGTCGTTCCTTGATGTTATGAACTCCTTGCACCTAGTCTAAGTTGTTGTTGTTCCTTTTGAAATCCTCTGAGTCAATTTGAGACTCTGTCGACACACTCCTTGCGTACGAAATGCACACCTTGCATATGAGGTTCAGAAGAGAAACAATTGAAACTTATCCAGTTTTATCACGAACTCATATGCTCAACTCTAACAACCATTCATCAACGAAATGAACTAAAACTCATACATAATACATCATTCATTCAATAACACTTAAAAATGAACACAATCCGAAGAATTGGGACAACTCTGTCTGTTCTATTCATTCATGAAACAAATTACATCGTATCGCATTTCTTCATTGTGTCTTTCTTCTACTCTATTATGCCTCTCTTTATTTCTATATCCATATCTCTATCTCCATTACAATACAACAACAAAACTATCTAAGGAGTGGCTCCACGAGATCTTCTTCGTCCTATCTGCAGCCTATCCTATCATGTTCTAGTGGTTACCAAATAAGAGTTGATACTCTATATCTACAACTCCTTACAGTCGTATAATACTTTTACATACAAGAAATATTTAAAAACATTGTTTCCAAAATATCTCAACAACTCGTTTATTCCTGAGTTAAATGTTGATTTGAAATTCTGTCATGTTGAGATGTCATATCCCTGCTTCCACACTTTTGTCTTTGACTTTGAAAGCGATGCTCCTGCATCATACTCCTTTGGATAAAACATTCATGGAATCCTGTCCATGAGCTCCTGCACTGTTTTTCCATGCTTCAAAATATCAAGTTCAGTGACCCAACTTGAATATTCTACCGAATGATCTTTCCACTTCACCAAGTATTCAGGTTATGCCTTCCTCCTGGTCTTCTTTCCGACTCTTTCTTCTATGATTTTCTCCATCTGAGGTTTTTCTGTTGTGGGCAATTGTTCTTCCCACTGAACTTCTTTCTGATCATATGATTCTCCTACATCATCTCTCCTATAAGGATACAGGTCTGCAACATTGAATATCGGTGATATCCCAACATTGTCTAGCAATCCAATCTCATAAGCATTGGTTGTGAATTTTCTTAGAATCATGCATGGTCCTATCTTATTCATTTTCATCTTGTTATATGTCCCTCTTGGAAGCTTTTATTTTCTTAAATGAGCTAAAACTTTATCTCCTACTTCGAATTGAACTTCCATCCTCTTCTGATCAACTATGTTCTTATATTTTAGGTTGTTGTCCTGTAGTTGTTCTCTGACTCTGTCATGGAGTTTCTTCATTTCTGTTGCAAAATATTCTTCTCCAACACTTATGAACTCATATTGATTCAGATCTATTAACTCTTTAATACCTCTTGGTTGTATACCATACACAATTTCAAATGAAATTTTTCCTATGCTCCTGTTCACTGAATTGTTAAATGCAAATTCTGCTTGTGCTAGAATCTAATCCCATTGATGACCTTGCTTAGTGACTAAAATTATTAACAAGTTTCCTAGACTCTTGTTTACTACTTCATTCTATCCATCTGTCTGAGTATGATATGTTGAACTAAAAGACAAGTTTGTCCCCAGCCTCTTCCATAGAGTCCTCCAAAAGTGTCTGACAAATTTGGTGTCCCTGTTTGAGACTATGATCCTAGGAAATCGATGTAGTCTCACCACTTCTCTGAAAAACAAATTGGCTATATGTGTAGCATCGTTTGGATTCTGGCATGGTATGAAATGCACCATCTTTGAAAATCTTTCCACGACAACGAATATGGAATCGCTCCCTTTCTGAGTTCTAGGCAATCCCAATACAAAATCCATACTTATTGCATCCCACGGCCTTTCTGCAATTGGTAATGGTTGATACAAACTAGTGTTCTATTGTCTTCCTTTTGTATACTGGAAAATTCTGCATTTGTTCACAAAAAATTTCACCTCTGCCCTCATGCTCGGCCAATAGTATGAATCGCTCAGCTGTGCAAATGTCTTATCATGACCAAAATGTCTAGCTAAACCTCCATTATGTTTCTCTTTCAGCACGTTATCTCTCATTGAGCATATTGGTATGCATAGTTATCTCCCTTTGAATAAAAATCCATGTTGGAGAAAATATTTTGTCCATGGGCTTCTGTCCCCCAATAAATGATTCTTACATGCCTCATAAGCTTCCTTAAAATCTGTATCTTCTCGATACATTTCCTTGAGGTGTTCAAACCCTAAGGTCTCCACTTGGAATTCCTGTACAATTAAAGTCCTCCTGCTCAAAGCATCTTCAACTATGTTAGCATTTCCAGCAATATGTTTATTAAAAAAAGTAAAATTATGCATAAATTCTATCCATTTAGCATGTCTCTGATTCAACTTTGCTTGCCCAGTAATAAACTGTAAATCTTGATTATCACTGTACAAGACAAATTCTTTAAGAATTAGGTAGTGCCTCCACTTCTTCAAAGCTTTAACCACTGCATAGAATTCTTTGTCATATGTGGAATACTTCTTCTTGGTTTCATTCAACTTCTCACTGAAATAAGCAACTGGCCTATTATCCTAACTCAATACTACTCCAATAGCTACTCCACTTGCATCACATCTCACTTGAAATGTTTTCCCAAAATCTGGTAAGACCAGAATTGGTTGTTCTGTGATCTTCTCCTTCAACACTTTGAAACTTTTTTCATCTTCCTCTGTCCATTTAAAATACTTGTGTTTCTTCTTCACGGTGTCCAGCATGGGCATACATATACAACTGAAATTTCTGATAAACTTTCTATAAAAACTTGCTAACCCATGAAAAATTCTTACTTCAAATATGCTTCTTGGTGATGGTCATTCTTTAACTACTCTCACGTTTTTTGGATCCATCTTCAATTCATTTGAAGAGATCACAAAAACCAAGTATATGATTTTTGTCTTCATAAAAGAGCTTTTCTTCAGATTTATCAGCAATTTTTCTTGCTGCAACCTTTTCATCACTGATGTCAAATGTTTTAAGTGTTATCCCTTTGACTTACTGAAGATTAGTATGTCATCTATATACACTGTGACAAATTTTCCTATGAATTATTTCAACACTTCATTCATTAATCTCATAAATGTGCTTGGTTCATTTGTCAACCCAAATGGCATGACCAACCATTCAAACAAAACCTCATTTGTCTTGAATGTTGTCTTCCATTCATATCCTTCTCTTATCCTTATTTGATGATATCCACTCTTCAAGTCTATCTTGGAAAAATAGCTTGCTCCACTCAAACAATCCATCAAATCATCCATCCTAGCTAAAGGAAATCTATACCTAATAGTGATCTTGTTTATGGCTTTGGAATCTATACACATTCTCCATCCTCCATCCTTCTTTGGACTCAACACAATTGGTACTGTGCATGGGCTTAGGCTTTCCCTGACTAAACATTTATCCAACAACTCTTGGAATTGATTTTTGACTTCCTCATTCCCTCTAGGTGTCAACCTATAAGCTACTTTGTTTGGTAAGATAGCTCCTGGAATAAGTTCAATATTATGGCTTATACACCTAATGGGTGGCAGTGAGTGAGGTAACTCATCCACTACTATGTCAGCAAAGTTTTCTAATAGCTCCTGGATTCCTTCAGGTAAATTCTCCACGAAAGTATTTGTAAAGATAACTCCTGGCTTTCTCATTATAACAAACTACATCTCATGCTCCTTATTGACTTCATTCAATAGTTCCTTCCCACTCATGATAAGTATACTTGAACTAGCTTCCCTCTTTTGCTCTTTGTCCTCTATTGGCAACAACATATGTGTACTACCATTCTTTTCTAGGGTATAAGTGTTTTTTATCCCATCATGCATAACTTTTCTATCAAACTACCATGGTATCCCCAATAAAATATGACAGACATCCATAAGAATTACATCACATAATGTTTCATCCCTATAACCTCCTATTTTAAATTTAACTTGGCATTGTTGACTTACCATTACTTGATGTTCTTTCTGCAACAATGATACCTTGTATTGGTTTGGATGTGCAGTAGTCTTAAGCTCCAGTTTCTCCACCATCTTTGTGGATACTAGATTTACATTGCTCCCACTGTCTATGATCACCTTACAAACTTTGTCTTTTGTCTTGCAAGCAGTTCTAAACAGACTTATTCATTGAACCGGTTCCTCTACCTCCTTCTCTGGTTTAAGAAGAACTTTCCTCATCATGAGGTTCCTCCCTCCTTCTGATTTTTTTTCTTCCACATATTTTTGTGCTTCAAAAATGTGAGCTTCACCTCCTCCTTCTTTATTTCTCTTGGGGAATTCCCAAGACTTGTGCCCTAGTTTTCCACAATCATAACATCTAATTTCACCTCCTCTGGATATTCCTCTTCCTCTAGGAAAATAGATTCTTTCCCCATGTTGTCCTTCCTTAGAACTTCCACATTTCTTAGGGTGACTATGTTGTTTTCCAGCTTCATTCTTTGGTTTATTGAACTTCTCTTTGTTGGTTCCCTTACCTCTGGTTGAATTTCCTCCTCTGTTTTTTTGGCTTTGCTTTCTGGACAATTTCTCTTCATCTTTCAAGGCTGCTTGATAAGCATCCTCAACTTTACTAACAGACATCATGTTGATCTCCTCTTGTATTTCATATCTCAGTCCATTGATATACTTGGTTATTTTTTCATCTTCATTCTCTTTCTGTCCAGCCCTGATGTTCAGTTTGTAAAATTCCTCAATGTATTCCTTCACTGATAAGATTTTTTGTCTCAGGTTCTGCAATCTTCTGAATGGGTTGATTTGATAGTCCTTTGGGATAAAATTTTCTTTCAGTTTGGCTACCATCCTATCCCAGCTTTTAATATTTTTCTTTCCCTTGCATCTACAATCGTCTTGCATTTCGTATCACCATAGTGTTGCATGACCCTTCAGTCTTGTCACTACATGCTTCACCATATTTTCTTCTTCGATATCTTTGTAATCGAGGTACTTGTCCATAGATCGTACCCAATCCAACAATTCTTCAACTTCTAAATTGCCTTCATACATTGGTATCTCTATTTTTTCTCTGGCTCCTATTATTGAAACAACTTTCAATAAGTGGTCTTCTGCAGCATTCTCTGCTACATCTTCTTCGACCTCTATCTCTTCGCTTTTAGCTTCACTGATATCTCCAATTTTCGGTGCTCTCCTCTACATTGTTTCCATGGAATCTAGTCTCATTATGAGTCTCCTCATTTCTTCTTCCATTTATGGATTCGCTCGCGTCTTCTGGGTGGCATGATTCCACTGCCTTGTCTTCTAATGTCTATAAAAAGAATCAACTCTTGATACCACTAATGATATCAATTTATCTCCTTTCTCCTTTGTCTGTTGTCTGCAAACAAATTCAATAGCTCTGATACCACCTGATGCAACCCCCCTACACCCTGTAAGGCTACACGACCTCTCGAACAAGGATATTCGATTCCTTGAGTCAAACAACTCTTTGAGACCTTGATAGTCTCACCTTTTAATCAAACATAGGCCCTTTCGGCTTCTGTTGCAGGTCTTATGATACCCATGACTTCCCCCCTCCACACTTGTGAATTATCAAAGTTCAGAAACTAGCTCCTTTTCCTTTGGCCCCTTCCTAAATGTGACCTTGGGAGATGAACTCACATAAACATGTGATTTTGGGCACGGCCAAGAATGGTTTGAAACCAAACTATTGTTTTCCCCGCAATTTACCACGAGCCACATGTCCCTTTCACAATACCGTGGTCTCAATTGCGGCCCGCCCTCAACTTTTTAAAGTTAGATCACCTCTTATCCCTGCAATGCGACGTGACCATTGATCTCTCGGTCTTGGCAGTGCTTCTGGACCAATGGCTCAGATCTTTCTCCTTTATTTCTTTATCTCCAGATCACACCTTCCCAGAACTTCACGATCTAGCGATGTGTGTCACTTTCAATCAACGGTTGTGACTTGCTTCGACAACTTGGACTTCGGAAGTTTCAACTCTCATGTCCCTCTTTTCTTGAAACGGATNTATTTCTCTTAAAGCATTCTACCTAGAATCCATGATCTAATGACAAGTATCCTCCCATAGATCAACGACTCTTGGCTACTTCAGCTATTCGGGGTTTGGGTGTCTCAACATTTCACCTTCGCCTTTCCCCATATATCACGACCCACCGATACATGTCCTTCTAGATCTGAAGATCTAGATTTCCTTCGGCTCTTCAGGCTTCGAAAGTTTCAAACTTCTGCGCACTCGTTTCTCCCAAAGTGCCTTCACTTGAAACTGATGGATTTCCACCATGTGTCCTTCCAAATGGTAGACGGTCTCCAATCACTTTGGGACTTTGGCAAGTCCACTCTCGTGCATACAGAAAGCGTTAAGTCTCATGCACCTTTCCTTTTATCAGACAGTTGTCGAACCTCTACACTGTGATCCAACAGTTGTTTTCGCTCCTCCTCTTGAGCTTCTGATTCCTTCTAACTTAGAATATTTTCTAAGTGTTCAAAGACTTCTACCTTTTCTCCACCTGTGAGTCTGTCTCTTGGATGTCGTTTGCACTTCTGAAAAGTGCTATCCCTTATGAGCTTGAATTCCTTTGAGGATTTCAATTTCCCATGCACTCCTTGCGTTCTAGGGATCTCGACAAACTCATCGAAGGATTTCTTCAAAATAAATTCTTCTCGCACTCCTTGCGCTTCTCTGTCTTGGTTCTTCGACACTTAGTCGTTCTTTGACATTGTGAACTCCTTACACCTAGTCTAAGTTTTTGTTGTTCCTTCTGAAATCCTCTGAGTCAATCTGAGACTCTGTCGACACACTCCTTGCATACGAGATGCACACCTTTCATACGGGGTTCATAAGAGAAAAAATTGAAACTTATCCAGTTTCATCACAAACTCATATGATCAACTCTAGCAACCATTCATCAATGGAATGAACTAAAACTCATATAGAATACATCATTCATTCAATCACACTTCAAAATGAACACAGTCTGAAGAATTGGGACAACTTTGTCTGTTTTATTCATTCATGAAACAAATTACATCGTATCATAGTTCTTCAATGCGTCTTTCTTCTACTCTATTCTGCCTCTCCTGATTTCGATCTCCCTATCTCTATCTCTATTACAATACAACAACAAAACTATCTAAGGAGTGGCTCCACAAGCTCTTCTCCGTCCTGTCTGCAACCTATCCTATAAGGTTCTAGCAGTTACCTACTTTGTCCTATTACAATAACTATCAGTTATTACCAGATAAAAGTTGACACTCTATATCTACAACTCCTTACAGTCGTATAAGACTTTTACAAACAAGAAATATTTAAAAACGTTGTTTCCAAAATATCTCAACAACTAGTTTATTCCTGAGTTAAATGTTGATTTGAAATTATGTCATGTTGAGATGTCGTATCCCTGCCTCCACGCTTGCCTCTTTTACTTTGAAAGTGATGTTCCTACATCAGCTACCCACAGGCCTTGGATGCATTGGATGTGAAGTCACAGGGGTGCAGATAATGAGGTACAGATGCATTACGGGGTAGTGGATGTCATGGTGGCATGTTGAAGCTATTTGAGAGCTACCACAGGCCTTGGATGCATTGGTTGTGAATTCATGTTGTACTATGGATATCTAATGATGTATAGATTCATATGTTCAACAGTCAATGGTCATGAGCTCGTGTGGAAACAAAGAATACCTTCCTATTTAAGAGGGAGTTTTGATATTTTGATGTAAATACGGAAGATATTATTTTGTATTTGTATTGGTCAAACCTCAAGAAGGTTATTGTAATGTTATTGTATAAATCAACTCAAAAGAAATTATTATTTTATTTTTATCCTTATTGTAAAATTCAAAATGGCCCTTCTTAGGGTTGTGTCTTTTCGGGAGTAAAGTTATGTGTATAAAAATAGGTCGAGTTCCTCTCATTTGTATACACACACAACTCGCGCTTGTGTATTTGGAGCATAGCAAAGTAAGTATAGCACAGGAGGTCTTGGTTTCTTGGTCTTTGGTATATTGGTCTTGGTGTATTTGTGGAGAGCTATAACATGACATTGTACTGATTGAAGGAATCTATACTGAAGAATTGGTTGTTGGGTTTTCCCCCCCATGAGGGTTTCCCAGGATATATCTTGTGTTCTGTGATCATTTATCTTTCAGTGATCCTATTACATGCAATTGTTAATGAATGTTAAAGAAGATAACTGTAACTTCTAAAATTATAACAATAACTAAATCTTAACTACCTAAACTAACTAAGATTAGCAAGTTAGCTACCTACCAAACAAATGCACATAATCATAATGAAAATCATTGAATTGTACACAAGTTTGGGGCAAGAAAGAAGATATGTATCATATATTAAATGAACAACATATAAATAAGAGAAAATTTACTCGATCCTTTTTGTGGCATCGTGTGGAACCGCCATTTGGATTCCTTCTCCCGAGCCAATGAAGATAGCTTAATCTATGTGCTCCTTACTCCAAGTGAGTGATATAAAGAGAAGGGGTCTCTTCCTCTCAATGGGATAATGAGGGAAAGGGTGTTGGAAACGATGGTTTCGAGGAACAAGGGATGGTCTTAAAACACGAGAGTAATTACTTACAAACTTGAGTAGAAATTTTCTAGAATAAGTGTATTTTCCCTTATCCTCCATGCATTGGCTCTATTTATATCATGAAAAGTTGGTTGGAGTAGTTAGGCATGGGGAATAGAAGGTTAACAGCCTTGAAAACCCATGAGATCCTCCCAAAAAGGAGCATTTTGCACATATTTTGTTTTTTTAGTGCATTTTGAGTGATACGTGAGTTGTTGAGGGGGAACAAGCATATATAAAGTTGCATACGCTAGTTGTTAGATCAAGAGTAGCATGTGACTTGTCAAAGATTGTTTTTCTCAAGTTTGAGGAGGAATTTTTTTCTGCAACTATAGACAGATTTGGGATTAGGGACAATGAGTGCATCTATGCATATGGACTGGCAAAAGATGCTATAACACTGATGAAAAACAAATTATCAAATATATTCTAAAAAACATACAAATCACCAAAACGATTTAACTCAAACATGTAAATTTGTCATTAATTTTAAAATACCTAAAATGAATAAAAATGCAATGAAATTGTTTTTAATCATTTTCATTTTCAATGAGCTACAAATGCAAGTGATTTATATGAGTAAGCCAGTAAATAATATTATCCTGAAATTTCCAACAAATTATCAAAGAAAAAAAGGCAATTTGAGGCCAAGAAAACTTTCCAAAATCACCTAGAGGACATGGTTGTGATTGTCTGTGTAGAAACTTGTTGGAAAGTAGGGATTCCCATGGGGTTTTGTGTATAAGTGAGTATCCAATAGATGTGGATGCACCTTTTATAAAGGAAACATGCATCTAGTTGCAACTGTCACTAAACAAAGTCATGAGCATGGGGGAAAACATGCAAAAAACATAAATAAACAACCCAAAATTCAGGCAAGCAAGATTGCATGCATGTAAAGCCAATTTGCAAACAATACAAGTTCCAATGCAACTTTCCTAGATAGAAAAAGAAACAAAAACTCACCCAAAAACCATAGAGAGAAAACTTATAACCCTCCCTAGTGGAGTTGTCAATTCTATTAAAGGGAATATTACCTATGAACTAAGAAAGAAAAACCCTCAGTGAGTGGATGAGGTTCACAGATATATAGAAAGATATATAACTAATTTCTTTTCCTTGAGATTTGCATGCATATGACGACATAAATGAAAGAATATAAATAAAGGAACCTAGTAATCAACAATTTTCATTACTATTACAACAAATCCATTTGATCTTGATCCAACTCCATTGTTTCATCAATTAACCTGCACATATACAATAACAACCACCTTTCCCATTCTTAATTTATAAAACATAAAACAACATGCATAATTAAATATTAAACTAGTTACTCAAGAAACTAAAACAAACTCAAAACCTCATTGAAGATAATAAGTAATCAACAAAATAAATCTTTTTTGGGGGGCGAAGAAGATATATCTATATTTATTTAATAAAAGAGTAAAAACAAGTATGATACCTGACTCTTTCCATGGTACTTCCTTCTCCACTGTCTAATTCATCTCCTTAGCCACAAGCCTTCATCTGTCAATTATCATGATCCAAGAACTTTATTGTGATGAGATAGCGAAATTAATGATCGACTAAATCTCATCTAAGCTTTATCACACTAAATAACTAATTCTTATCTCTCAACATTGATACAGTTGCATCCAAGAATTTTCACTACATTCCTCTAGCATAAGGACACTTCTCATTATACTCTCTCCCCTTGGCTTTGATTCCTTTATTTATAGAATCTTGAGGAGATGATATCAAAGATGCATGGAATGAATGGTGTGCACATGTGATTCATGCACAACCTCCATGTGCCTCTTTTGTCTTTTGCTAACTCACAAATTTTAGTTTTCCTCAATAGTTTTTGTTTTCAAAGATTTAGAGGAGAAGCCACTTGTTATTTATTGAGAATATATGATCAAGCACACATGTTTCTTAGTAAAGCCACAACCGATCACATTTGCATTTAGAAACAAGTGTAACCTCTGTGTCCTTTTAAAGAAAAAACTTTCTATGAGATAATTCGTCTTAGCACAAGTATGTACTTTGGCTCATTAAATATTTATTGGCTTAAAGTGCCAAATATAAGTATAACAATGACTTACCAAATGCTCTCTTCACAATCATGGAAGTTGAGAATTTAGGCCAATACAATTTTTCAAAATGAAAAACCCTAATAAGGTTATAACACATCATGCAAGTGTTGTCAACATAGGGTGGCCATATTCTAACAAAGAATACCAAAATAATAAGTTAGAGAGAAATCCATCAATTATGAGGAGGTATTATAAAGGAAAAAATAAGTAGAAGAACAAGCTAAAAAAAAAACTCTAGTAATAAATATGTTGCTATTGTAGATCTAGAAATCTCTATGACTAAACAAGCTGAGAATACTCCAATTTAGGGAGCAACAATGATACATTTTCCATCAGTACACACAACAAAGTAAAATTTAATGAAGGGCAATCTTGTTCCTGATACCTACACAAGGATCATTGATACTTAGAAGGGAAATGCCTCCACTTAACAATCCACTAAATAAGCATACCCTAATCTAACCAAGTCAAAGGATCTCCAATCCAAGGTGAAAGTGGGGCCAAACATCATGAAGAAGAAGTTACTAAACATTTAGAGTCAAAAATAAAAGCAACAAACATTCCCTTGAGGTCAAGGACGATGGAAGAGTTCTAAGGCCCTGTAAATGGCCAAGGAGATACAAGAATAAAAGAAATGAATTCTTGAGTTGAATAATAAAGTAGATTATTATAAATCATCTAAATATGATTCAATAAACTTTATCAAGAACATAATACAAATCCATGATGAGCCTACACTAATGCAAAATAATTTTTAAAAAAATGTAGTAGATAGGAAAGAGGTTTTCATGGAAGCAACAATATTATCCTCCCATTTGGAAGATTAGCTAGATCACATATGAGATGGAAATGTGTTTATACTCTCTAATCATGTGGCATCATGTGATTCTAGAGGATCCTCCCCGGCCTACTATACAAGAAAAGCTAATTAATCAGATTGGCATTGGTATTAATTATTAGAAGGACACAACTAAAAGCCTAGATGAAGATATCAAAGACATGAACAAAGAACACAACTAATACATATAAGATGAAATGAAGGTAACACTAAAGTGCCAAATCCTATCTTTCAAAGTAGATGGCATCTTTGTGCCACAAGTCAACCTAATGGCTAAGTTCAACAATATTCAAAGAAACAAGAGGTAGTCTCTGAGGCTAATATATTGCATTAACAAATATTTAGTGAAAGATAATATAGAAACACCAGTGAGATAAAAATGTCCTCTTATATCTCTTTATCTCAAATATCTAGATAAAGAAAGTAGGAGACGACATCATAGATTAAGTGTAATCTAGGCACCCTTTCAACAACATCATTTCCGTATCTTTTGAGTTAGGAAAGACATTTAATGCATGGGAATATTGTGTTGAAATACATAGGGATATAAATGATTAACCTTTTTACTTGTCAAAGGAAGATGATGAGTAAGGAAGTTGAGGCATTCCAACTTTTTGACCTCTATTTTGTATAAAGGAAGAACCCACTTTGTAGAAGGTTTTTTTATTTTGGAAAGCAAGTTATTGTGATTAAAACTGAAGCATTTTAGGTTTATTGTGAGTCTATGTTTTCAAACTATTTTTTAGAATTTGCTCTCAAATTTATTTTTCTACTAACCTCATATTGGATTACCTATAGAACTAGAATTTGTTTAGCTACTTTGCATAGTTTTTACTTCGATATTGAATGAATTGAATATGTGATTATTCATATTTTCAATTTCTTTAATGTTATGAATGGAATGTGTGACTATTCATACTTTCAATTTCTTTAATACTATGTTTTAATTTCATTTATTTTAATCTAGTTTTAGTATTAGGATTTTAATTTGTGCATTTTATTTTTGTCTCTTTAAATAAAAATTTAAAACTTTTAAAATGAACACAATGTAGTTTTGCAAACTAGGGGGTCTGCTAATAAAGGGTGGGAATCACACTTGGAGTATTTTATCTAGCATATTTATGTGCAAACCTATGTCAACAATTTACTATGAATATCATTCATAAATATGGAGAAGCATTTCTTGCATTTCCTCAAGAGATTTTTTTTGAAAATAAGTTAGTTAAATTGATTTGGGTTCAAATCCACTCAATTAACTTCATTGATTTAGGTTCAATTCTAATAAAGTCCCTCTATTTAAAAAGTATGTATTATTGAATATTATGATCATAAAACATATTTTATTTACATTTTCAAATCATAAATTACAAACTAACATGTATGCTTCAACTCATTAAATTAAAATTCATGTTGAATATAATACCATTATTAAATATCCTTGAAACTAGGTTTTAAAAAGTATGTATTGTTGAATATTATGATTATTAAACATATTTTATTTAGGGTTTTTCAAATTATAAATTCTAAACTAACATAGATGTTTAAGAGGTCATGCGTGAGTGGGTCTAATGGTTAAGAATATATGTTTCCTCTTAAAAAGTTACAAGTTCAAATCCAGAGAAGGATAGGGTATTTAACGAACCAAATTGCTAATTTGCTCGTCATATTCCATCCCTCATATAACAAATCACCTGGTGACAGTCAATTTTCTCATCAAATTCCATCCCTGACCAGCAGATACAGTCTGCTTTTTCTGAAGCGAAGCAAAGAGGAAGGGAATCCAAAGCTGTCAGATAAGATGGGTTGCATTCGTACCTGTAAATAACTGCACCACTTATCATGGTTGCAGAGACTGTTTCGTGTGCGTGAAATGTCTTGTTCCTATACCTAATACCAGCGGCTGCTGCATGGAGACCTAAATATGATAAACCTCGTCGACCATCCTAACACAGGCAGCCCCCCACCACCACAGGCAGCATCAGCCAGAGGTATCTATATTCATGAATTTGTTGGGTTATGTGGTTGTTATGTAATTTATTAGATTGTTGTTTATAAATTTAAATTTCTGCTGCTTATATGCTGAATATTAAAATTGCTTATTGCTTATACGTCGAACTGCTAAATGAAATTGCTTATTGCTTATGCTGAATAATCTTAATGTTTAAATTTATGAATTTTATTAGGCTTAATTAAATTAGGTTCCTACACATGGTATCATAGCTTCAGTTTGAAGCACTGGAGCCTTAAGGGCCTACCTACCCACCTACCCAACTTAGG
>JASDQU010683427.1:27973-37997 GCA_032191745.1 Picea mariana
CAACCAACACATTATGCAAGAATTATCAACAAGGAAAGCAAACAAATAACACGTTCAAATCAAAGGAATACTCCACAACAACACCACTGGAAATTGTGCATACTGATCTAGTTGGACCAATTAGAAAAAAGGGTTTAAAAGGTGAACAATATTTTATGCTATTGGTTGATGATTATACAAGGATGAACGCAGTTTTTTTTCTCAGGAAGAAGTTATAAGCATTCAGTAACTTCAAGGTGTACAAGGAAATGGTTGAAAATGAAATGGATTCAAAAATCAAATGTTTGAGATCTGATAATGAAGGAGAGTTTACTTCAAAGGAATTTATGGATTTATACAGCCAACATGAAATAAAAAGAAAATTCTCAGTTGTTAGGACACCTCAAAAGAATGGAGTTGTCGAAAGGAAGAACAAGACAATACATGAAATGGCTCGAACAATGTTAATGGATTACAAATTGACACATTTCTTTTGGGCACATGCAGTGCATACAACAATTCACATTCAAAACAGAGTAATGCTGATAAAAATTTATTCTCCCTTAAAATTTTTAGCACCATTCTTAAATGATTCTCATGCTCTTCTTCAGACTTAGAGTAAATGAGAATATCATATAATAAAAAAATTACAAATTTTTCCGTGTACTCCCTGAACACTCAATTAATCAGGAACATGAAAATTGTTGGGGAATTTGATAGTCCAAACGACACTAGCATGAATTCATAATGCACATACCTTGTTTTGAAAATTGTCTTGCTGATGTATTCTTATTTTATTCTCACTTGATGATAAAATGATCTCAAGTCAATATTAGAAAAGATCCTTGCACCTTTCAATTGATTGAACAAATAATCAATCCTTGGCAGAGGATATTTGTTCTTTAGAGTGACCTTATTCAACTATCTGAAATCAATACAGAACCTTAAGGTTCCATAAATTTCTCCTTTACAAAAATAACTGACACTCCCCAAGGTGACATACTTGGGCATATATACCTCTTCTTCGAATTTTCTTATAACCGCATCTACAACTCTTTCAATTCTAGTGTGCCCATTATGTAAGGTGTCTTGGACACTGGGGAAACACCTAGCACCAAATCGATAGAWAAATCAATGTCCCTACTTGGTTCCGATACCAGGATTTCCTCAAAAACATCTTAAAAATATYTCAATACTGGATGGTCTTCAAGACTGGACATTTTATTTATGATTTCCTCTTCCATATGGGATGAAAAAATTTGATATCCTTCCTTGAAACTCTTTTTCAACTGCATGACTGAAATTTCTGTAACAACCACAACTCTTGGAATTCCTTGAATCTTGCCTTGTTKTCCCTTCTCACAAAGACATGTTATTGTCTTGCTGTAATAGTCTAGGACAACATGGTGGTTTTCCAACCGATCCATGCTAAATAGACAACCATATGAACCTAAAGGTATACTGTTCACTTCTACCTTTTTATTGAGTCCATTCATGTCTATTGGAAAATCTTTAACCAACTCATTGATCTTTCTCTTATTCCCTATGGGTAACCAAACTAACCAAAATATATTATGCTTGCTCCTTTGCAAATGAAATCTTTCAATATTATTAAATTTTATGTAACTATGACTAGCTCCAAAATCAATTAAAATTGCTATGGGATGATTCTTGATCGTACCTTCCACCTCAATCACGGGGGATTGATATTCTTCTTTCTTGTTGTCCAAAGATGCATAAGTCCTTGGAATGTTTCCTCTCATGTCTTCCACTATTTTATCCTCTTGAATTTTGTAAACAATCCTCATTATTTCTCCTTTGTAAGGGAAATCCCTATATAAGTGATTCCCCTCACATCCCCAACATTGCATAGGTTGTTGCCTTGGCATTTTCCCAAAATAATCTATTTTCTTATGCTCATTTTGGGTTGGATTCCCTTGTTTATTTTCTTTGGACTTGTTCTTGAAAAGGGTGGATTAAAACCTTTTTTCCTTTGTTCCCTCTTTCCTTTCATCTTATCATTCCAATTCTTTTAGAAGACTATCCTCCCTTTTCTCTACTCATAGAGATGCCTTTATCTCCTTATGGATTCCTCAAATTATTAAGGTTATAATATTGTATCTTGTAGCTATAGAAGGAGGGTAACCCACTAAGAAATCTTTGGATTTTGACCTTCTCATATTTTATGAAGTTCACATACTTCAATAACTCAAATAACCTCTTCTCATATTCATCCATTGACATACTACCCAACTTGAGTTCAAATAAATCTTTCATCTTCCTCTCATAATAATGATTGGACAAATATTTCTCTTAGAAATATCCTTTGAACTTCCTCCATGAGACTCTCTTCTTGTCAAGATTCTTGGCTTTCTTAAGCCAATCCCACCACATGGCTGCCTTGCCTTACAAGTGGTAGGTTTCAATTACTGTCTCTACCCTTCAGAGGTAATCATGCATCTGGAAATATTTCTTCATTTCAAACAACAACACCTCAAACTCTTCCCCCTTTCTAAGCTCACCATTGAATGTAGGTGGCTTTATTTTCTCTATTTCACCTTGCAATATGTCTCCCTCGGGCCTTCTCCTCTATCTCCCTATACGAGACACACTTGGGTTTCTTCTTCCCCTGAACTAGCATGAGCTCTCCTAGTGGATTGTTATGGGGAATTATGGCACCAATTCCTACTCCTTGAATTCCTGTCATTTCCATGCTCATCCCTCCTACTATGGGGTTTGGATGTTGTCACTTGTCTAGCACTAGCTTCTTTCCTAGTGCCAAAGTCCTTCTTGGATTGATTCTACAACATGTTCAAAATTTGAAGTATCCCTTCTAGATCCTTCATAATATTCTCATTATTATCCCTATAACTATGTACTTCTCTCTACATGATTCTCATAGTCACAACATCCTGCCTACCTACTCTTCCATTAGACTCAGTCTCAACATTTCCATTGCTGACATGCAAACCTATGAATTCCTCTTCATGACTGTAGTACCCTTGGGAATTTTATATTTCTATGGTTGTCATACAGGAAAACAAATTTCATTCTTGAACTTCTAAACTCTACAGAAAATGTTCATGTAAACAATTTTTTGTTAGACAAATAAATACATACACAATTTTGGAAAATAATGCATAAATTTTTCTTCCCTTTAATGCCACTCATTATCTTCTTTTGAGTTGAATGTAAATTTTTCTACTCAAAATAATTTTTTGGGTTAATATATGGATTCATCTCCTCAAGACCTTATCATTGACTATTCATTTTCCCAATTCTGATTTCTGAGAAGCAAGTTACGGTCTTCAAAAGTTTTGACAATTTTCCTCTTTTTAACCCTCTGTTATAATCCTAAATTKCACCATACATGCATACCTGGATTTTGGCCCTCTTACTTGCTATTTTTGCCAAGCCATCACAGAGAAAATCTTCTTAAAAACCCTATTTTTGAAGATATACATGCCCTGCACCAATACTGCCCATGTGCACACGCTTGCTGCACCACTACAGCTCACGTACGTATACTAGTTGCACCATTACAGCCCGCGTATACCCACAAATGTTGCAAAAATTAAAAAGTTGCAAGGAATTCGTTGAGATTACAGGCTATTGGGTAGTTTTCCAATTGTCCCACCACCTATAGCTCGTCACCCAACTGAATAACCATCATTTTTTCATATAAAAGGAGGTGTTGGGGTCTCATTCCAAACATAAGCATAAGAACAATGAAACTCTASCCGTTTCACATTCCCTCCTTGCCTCGAGAATTTGCAACCACCTTGTGAGATTTGCATCAAAAGTGTCCATTCTTTCCTTCTTCCTCCATTCATAAGCCTATGCCATTTCCCTAGAATAAGTGTGAGAGRAGAAAGATACGTGGAAGCAMAGTTGGAGCTTGGTGAAGTCCCGGACCAGGTTTGCAGAGCAGTCACYGATCTCATTGTAAGTAAACATTGTGATATCAATAAAAGGAATACTTTTTCTGTCCCGAAATATGATGTGTCAAATATTTATGTTTGATTTATGTTTTATACTGACATCTAACCCATGATTCATATACAAGATGCATTTTTTTAGTTCCCTGTTTATCTATTTGTGAATGCAAGCCATCCTTTGGAGGAGGCTTGTAGTCAGCAGAGAAATCAAACGTGAAAGGATCGACACCAGATGCAGAGTTAAAGGTAGAGTTACCAGATCTTTTCACTTTATATTTCATGCATGAATGTGGGGTATATTCGGGGTATTTATACAAATTAGGAGACTTTTAGATGGTTAGATCTGCCTACATGTTGAACCCTAGTGTAGTCCATAAGAGGGTTTTCTCACTATAGCAGAATTGGCGACCATACTAGGGAAACCTCTAGGGTTTTAGGGGGTTTTATGGGTGTTTGATTGGTTTTTACCTTTTGAGTTTCTTTCTAAGTCCGTTGTGTCTTTAAGGGATTCTGGTCACCTGTTGGTGCTATACCAGGTCTCTGTTCCATGTTAGTCTAGCTATTTGTCTTCCTTTTTGAGGAGTTACAGAGGTGTACGCGACCTGTAGTGGGTCTGCACACATACATACGTGCCCTGCCTTTAGATAGCCTGCGTACATACGCAGGCTTCTTAAGCACTAATAACGTTCCTATGTCAAGAAACGTTTTCCTTAAGAAGGGGCAATCAACCCCTTCTCTGATTGAAGTCTGGCTTCTCAGGGTTTCTTGATTAAGTATAGTGTCTTTGTTTTTACAGTTGAAGCCTGGGTTTGACGTTAGTTTGGTTATCTTTTTAAAGATTTCTTATTTTTAGTTCGGAAGGGTTTTGGGCAAGTCTTCGAGTCTTTTTTGATCATCCTTTTAGGTGTCTTTAGCGCTGTGATTCGTAGTGGGCCATAGGTCAGTTCTCAGTCTTGTCTGGTTGTTTTTCACTTTTTCCCCTTTCACTTGCTTTAAAGAAAAAGAAAAATAATTCATTTTCAAGTTTCTTGTTTGAAGCATAAAAAAAAGAATAGAAAATGTTTTCATTTCTTTGTTTGGTTAAGTAGTTGGTTGATTATTTTGCTTGTTAGGCGAAAGAGTTATTTTCTTTAAGTTCTTTACTGATTTCTTAGAACATAATTAGCTCATAGTCGAGCAAAATATCATTTTAGGTTTTCCTTTAAAAGATCTTAGAAAAAGTAGTTATGAAAAGTTGGTTAAAGAGTTAGTTACAAATCTTTATTTGTCAAAAAGAAAAAGAAGTAATTTTTCTTTCAGTTTCGTTTGCTTCTCCTTTTTCGTCTCTCAAAACACACAACTAGTTTCATTCTTGTTTCCTTGACTTAAAATAATCTATCTAAAATTAACACTAATTTAAAATCAACTAGACTTTATGTTTGTAGGGTCAATCAACTAGTCTAGGCTAGAGCCTAGAATTAGGTTCGAGAGGAAACTCTTCAAGGCTTGAAGACAAACATTGGAGTCAGTGCTAGGGAGTGTAAAAAGTCTAGTAAACGTGAAAGTTATCTGAGACCCCCCTCTAACACAGGGGATAAACATGAGGTCGTGCCCAGAAAGGTAGCGAAGATAACCCCTCTAAAGCCAGACCAAGTGTAGTGGGGAATGCATATTGAGGACTTGTCGTGGGATATTGTTGGTCGTATATGCCACAGAGCTTCATGGATCTTAAATCCATTTGAGGTCCTTAGTTTTCTTTCAGACCACTTGCTTCTGATACCCTCGTTAGGTTTCAAGATTAGCTACTCTGCTCATTACGGTCCACCCAATTGTCGACTGTACCCATTTGGTGACTATTTGCGAGTTGGCAACCTAGTTGCCTTTATTTTAGGGACTTACACAGGTGACTGTGGGGATATACCGTGGTACCTAGGGCAGACGTCGGGCCATGCTTTTCAAATTATACCCATAGGGTGCTTCCATGTTTGAGTGGCACTTACACTAGTAAATTGCTCTAATGTTGGCTGGTGTAACTGTTCTTCCAAATAGTTAGTAGTTTGCTTGCTTTATCTCATAGGAACTTTTCTAGTGTGTTCTTGGTATTCAACGTTAGAAAAATCCTTACTATTTTGTTTATCTTCTCACACAATGGAAAATCAAGATCCCCTCCAATCACGAAGGCTTCTGGGCTTGCCACTGGTTAATTTGGAGCCACCACCACCATCGTTACGGAAAAGACTTGACCAGCAAGGGTCATTTGAGGTGACTGGGCCATAGGAAACTATGCCCGAGCCAGCTCCGAGAGGAGAACACTCGTATCCGGAGGAGCCAACTATTTCTGACCTTGGAGCAGAAGCTTTCAGTCAGTATAACCCTCCGATCACTGACTTGTCGGCGCCACTTTTGATACAAATTTCCCCTCCAAGGGTAACACATCACGAGCGTGAAATAGTCTTGCAAGCAATGATGGAAGCAAATGATTCTACTTCATCAGGGAGTCCTCACACTTCCTCTACGACTGCCACCACAGGGGGCATTCTGCCTCCTAACCCACCTTCTCTGGTCCAAACCAATATGGTCTCAACTGCCTCTACTTTGGGCAAATATTTGATTCCGTCTATGGTGGCGATCACTGCGTCATTCACACAAAGTGCGATAGGTCCTCCATTTTCATACGGGATTCCCAACTTTGATACGAACCCGGTCCTCACCTACTCCACCCTACAGACCATGGGTCTGGGGGAGGGGATATCAAACGCTCCTCTGCAAGGGTCCATGGGGGGCACCTCAAACCCCTATATTGATTTCCCTTATGGAAAGGATCATATACCTCCTTCATCCCCCTTGCTTGACAATGCTTCTCAAAAGCCCGTCTGGCCAAACATGAACTACAGCTTGTTTGGAATAGGTAGTCAAGGACCTTCTTCCGACACCATGCTAGTGGGTTCAATGTCTTTCTCTTTGTTCAATGCATTGGGAAAAAACACTTTCTCATCAACTGTCATCTCGGCCCGGGGAAAACCTGGTTTTGGAACAAAAAATCCTATGCAGGGTACTATTCCTACATAGGGGGAAAACACATGAGTCTTATCCTCACATGACTCTAGAATCCATGGTAGGGAGAATTTCCCTCATCAGGGATGTCGACCGGGGGAAACTCCTTCCATGGTCAATGGAACCCTGGGCAAGGCTCAGTACCTATGCCTGTTGGATTGGTAGGAAAAACCCTTTCTAGAACCTTTGGAACACAATGCATGGATTAATCCCTTCCCAGCCCTCAACATCCAACTACGAGAGTCAGCTGATGAGTTCCCAACAAACACAATATTCGTTCACTGGCCATCTCCATGGTATGTACCAAAACCCTGGACAACAACCTAACTTTTCCTTGCAACCTGGTGCCAACTAAATTCTAGGCTCCTTTCCTCCTGTACATAGTCAACAACCCAAGCTACCATTTCTAACAATGTTTCATTTTCCAGACTTGTCAATATTGTTAAACGACCCAATCTCTCACAATCTGCGTTGGCCTCCCATGCTGAAGAAGTTGCCCTCGGACATTCCAAAGTTTGAAGGCAAGCCTAACGAAGATCGAGGTGATCACATGACCATGTTTCACCTATGGTTCTCGTCGAACTCTCTAAGAGACGACTCCATTCAGATGTGTCTATTTCAACACACTCTTATCGGGAGTTTCACGAAATGGTACATCGAGCTCAACCGCTCAAGATACTCTTGATTTAGCGAATTGGCAATGGTTTTTCTTAGCCATTTCCAACTATCTGTGAGGTATGATGTCAACATCGAATTGTTGGCCAACTTTGAGCAAACGAAGGCCGATCATATCTCAGATCACATCCGAGAGTGGCGACGTCGGAAGAGTTTGATAAAATTACCAGTTTCACCAGCATTCCTGCTGGAGTGGTTCCTCAATTCTTTGTGATCTAGATGGATATCAGTGGCCACCCACCTTTTCCAACTGGTTCAAAATAGTTTTCTGACAATTTTGGCAATTTACTATTTTTAGCAGTTCTAACTTCTAGGGCCATTTTGAGGGCCTAAATGAAGGTTTTTCAGGATTGATATCCTCAATGATAGTTGAAGGCATGATTGAGCCCCCAAAATGAATCTCCTCAACGATACCTTTCCAATGGGCTATCACATGCATAAAATGGAGATAGTATGAAAAAGTTACAACCCCGGGAAGTTGATGTACTAACTTACCCATACGGGGCCCACATGACTTTTGGCGCATCATCTCCTAGGGTTAGGTTTTTGGATGTCTAGGGTTTCGACATTCTTTATTATTGTAAAAAATCCTTCAGAGCCTCATTGCAACCTTCTTCTTACGAACACATGCTGCCATCACATCTCTTCTCAGAGATAAGCCACCACCATTCCAACAAGCTTGTTTCCACTGCATTTTACAGTTTCATCTTATTTCGTTATTGAATAGAAAACCAATTTTACTGCATCTCTATTATTTTTTGTTAAGCACCTGTTAATAATCTGTATTCATTTCATTCTACTCATAAAATCAGGATTAGTGGTATCAGAGCAATCTGTTCTTTGTCGTCTTAATGCATGTCCCCAACGAGGTCGGAGTACAAAGAGTTGGGTCTCAAGCTTGTTTCTCTTGTGGAAAGAAGCTCTCACACGCCAAAGTGAACTCCCATGGAAGGAGAAAATAAATATGATGGGACAGGAGATCCTTTCAAACTATTGATTGAGGAATCCCTCACGCAACAGAGGAACGAGATGATGGATAGTTTCACGCAAATCCTTCGGCGGCTACCAACAGGCAACGCATCTTCTTCGAACAAAGGCGTCGTGCCCTTCAAGGTACAAAGAAACTTCGATATTCCTATATTTGAAGGTCAGATAGACGCAAATTCTATAGACAAGTGGTTGAATCTAAGTAGAAGGGTATTTTTTGTCCATAACTTTTCGAATAAAGAAAAGATTACTTATGCGCTCCTCAAAGTCCTTCCTCATGTCAAAGATTGGTGGGAAACTTTTTGTGAGCAAAAGGAAATAGAGGAAACCTCATTATTTTTAGTCATGACCACCTAGGAATCCTTCAACGATGCTATTAAGGAACAATACTACCCTGTCGGATGTTATGACGACCTGTATACCAAATGGATCACACTACAGCAAGAAAGAGACCAAGCAGTGCCAAATTTCACAAATATCTTCCATACCTTGCGCACCAAGTTGGGTATCAAAGATTCAAAGTGACATCTGGTGCTCAAGTATCATGGTGCTCTACATAGATACATCCATACTGAAATGTAATTTCTAGACATCTCATCCTTGGGCGTGGCCTACTGATATGCTGTCAAAATCGAGCAGAAGCTCAAACCAAAGACGCAGCAATTTGGGCCTGGGAACCCCTTACAACAAAATCCAGGAAAGGGCGGCCCCAACCCACCGAACAAAGGATAGAGCAAATATGGACAGTATTAGGAAAACCAGTCCAAGTCGCAAGCAAAGAAGGACACCAAAAGGACAAACAAAGATACCGGGAAGTGGTGTGACTTCCATAAGAGCCCTTGGAATAACACTGATGACTGTCGCTCAAAGTAGTCACTGGTGGTCGAAGTGAAAGCCTCTAAATTAGATGTTGATTATGGCTCTGACCCAGAACTAGAAAGGGGAAGACGGATCATTGATGCGGAACCCAATGCCACCGTTGCTACCACCAAGCTCCGGCCTGGTGAACCAGACGGGCCAGAAGAAGGAGAGCAGCTCTTCCATTCACAGATGTGGGTAAAAGGTACCCTGCTGCACTTCATCGTTGATAGCGGTAGCCAGAGGAACCTCATCTCAACAGAGGTCATCAAGCAGCTGGCCCTGCCAACAATGCTGCACCCACAACTGTACACCATTGGATGGCTCTGCCAAGGAAGCGATCTTTGCGTCAGCCAACAGTGCCGACTGTCGTATGGCATCAAGCCCTTCAAAGACGAGGTATTGTGTGATGTTGCTCCTCTCGAAGTTTTTGATGTTCTTTTGGGCCAAACTTATTTATGGAAATTGTTGGTTGTGGAGCCTGATTATCTTCCTGATGCAGAGGTTCTTTGCTTTCAGCCGTGTCTATACCCCATGAAGTATTTACACCCCAG
>JASDQU010683428.1:12784-39629 GCA_032191745.1 Picea mariana
ATAAGATCCTAATGACAGAGATGAAGCTTCTTGAATAGCAGGATCAACAATAAAATCATGAAACAAATTTGGAAAAATCTCACCTCGTTCCTCATCATAATTTAAAATCAAATAATCATAAGGAGAAGGAAGATCTTTCTGATGTTCAAGCTGAAGATTAGACAGTCCCTGCAAATCCTGTTCCTTATGGTTACTGCAACTTCCCTTGATCTGCAAATCTGGAAGATGTGGATTGCCCTCAACATCTACTACAGATACAATACTTTTGCCTATTGATATGTCAATCTGCTCATCATCTTTCAAGTCTTCAAAGGGAACAATTTGATCTTCTTGACAGCCTAAGACAATAGATKCATTTGGTACAATATCACAAGCATCTATACTATGKCTAACATTGTGAAGATCATCAATATCTCGGTCACAWTGAKAGKTTTCTCTTATAACAACATACTCTTTGTGATTATCTGAATCTTTAGTCAATAATTTGAATTCATGACAACATTCAGGAAATAAAAGGTTAGCTGAAAAAATTTATTTGCAGAACAAATGAAAGGCAACATGAAAGTCTTCCAAAGAGTTGATACTGGCGATAGGCAGAGACCGATACCAATCACAAGCAATTCCCTCTAATGAGAAACAAAAGAGTCAGATCTGAACATCCTCATGCACAATTTGCAACCGATGCATGCAATCATGAAATCCAGCAAATGTTCAGCTGACACTTCCCACTCTTCACCTCGAAATCTGGGGATACTACATTCCCATTCATCTCTACTAGGAACTGGATGAGGATAACCATAAATACTTGAAAAATCACAGAATGCATACCTCTTGTTCATTTCATACCAGTGGAGTCGCCAACAGATTTCTGGACAATAGAGTCGCCACTGAATCTTCCTTCGTGGAGTCGCCAGATAGATGATTACGACCAATTCATGTCTAGACTTTGTCTATCATCAAAGCTAGATCTTGTTGTGTCCCAAGGAAGTTGAGATTCAATCTCCTCTCCCCGACAACGACGCCAATTTGTTATCACTCCAAGAAACTCTTTGTGGTTGTGGGTCAAAGATGCTTGGTAACTTAAGGTAAACTTGTTTTTTTGTTTATGTATGTGTGGATAAATGGGATAACTGAATTACAGTATGGCATTTAGACAGTAAAAATGAAAATCAAATAAACCAGTGCTCTCAAGGATTAATGATCAGATGATAGCTTTCAGTGGGTGAGAAAACAATGTTTATAAACTGAATACAAAGTGTAGGGTTTAATAAACAATGAAAATGCAACTTAATATCAAGTTATGAGCTAACCAATGAGATAACAATCATTTTGTAGCTAAAACAAATTAATAAAAAGTACAGAAGGAAAATGAGAATCTGACATCAATAGAGAGAGAAAACTGTGATTTGTATTATCATAGTAAAAGTCTGTTTACAACATAATATAGTCCTCTATCCAGAATCAAACCCCTGCTTCTATCAAATGATAGGTATTTATATCTTTTACAACATACCTCAGATCCTATAAACATGGATCTGGATTTCTAAATATGGAAAAGAGAGTACAAAAATTAATACAATAAAATAACCTAATATTTAACCAAATAGATTTAATTTGATCATTACAAGTCGAATTTGACAACTAAAGCATTATTTAGCACTCTGTAGGTGAAAATCATAGAGTCAAAAATCTGTTTTTGATGACTGGGAGATTTTCTGTCAAGAGTTATTGTACCATTTGGTGTTATTTCCTCACCACATGTCTTTAAAACTTCATGAGAAAGATATTCTAGCTTCTCCTAATTATTATCCACCATTTGACACCTTTCCCACGTGTTCAAGAATTAAAAAATTGCGATCTGGGTAGAAAGAAGACGTTTCTAGACTCTTCTGTGCTTTCACCAGCTCTTTTGTCCTGAATCCTCCCCTTTAGCTGGTGAAAATGAAAGCTTTCAACAACTAACTAGCAAATTTCAAAACCAATGAGCTGGTGAAAGCGCAAATATTTTTAATGAAAACTACCTTGGGAAAAATCGAATTTTTGAGCCGTGGAGAGTCCATTTTACATGCTTGAATAGTCGATTGACATATAGAAATCCTAAGATTTCCAATGGTACTTTCATATTTGTTTTTAGAGCTTGGGAAGGAAGTCAAAAGTCCTCCACAAGATGAGGCATCATTTTTCAAACAAATTTCAGAATGAATTATTTGATTGCTAACATAATTAAGCTTCAATTTGATTGAGATACAAATTACTGTTATTCAAATTACATATACATTTTTTGTTTTTTTGTTTTTTTCCCTTTGGGGCTCTAAATATGTGTATGGGGAATATCTATCATATTACTTGTTAGCTCGAAGTGAAAATCTGTGTATGAAATTGGTTCATTCATACAATTGACTGATACGATTAACGATTATCTATGTGTTATTGCTTATATCAAGATTGTTTTGGTTCATTTATACAATTGAATGATGCAATTAACGATTATATATGTGTTATTGATTATATCAAGATTGTTTTGATAATAAATTTCAAGGAGATTTGATTTTTTTTCATGGCTTTAAAGCCATAAAATCCATTGGTGGTAGTGGACAAAAGTAAATGTGTACTAAAAGGTTGGAGATTTGAGACTTGAGAGAACTTTTATCATGATTGAAAAATTACAACATGGTGTAGAGGATGCTTCATTCGATTTACCATGCTTCAAGTTCTAGACTATTGACTAGGAATTTTATTGAGGTTTTGAGTCTTTAAGTTCTAGGCGAGGATATTGATGAAGAATCTGATTCAGATTTTGATACAAATTATCACTCTATGATATAGGGCTTGACATGTATTACTAGGATTAAACTTAGAGGCATTGGTATGTTGGATGTATTTTTGGTTAGTTTGATATGTTATGTTAATATTTTAGTAAGGGTATTCGAAGTAGTGATATCTTATGGGATATTGTTATTATTTTCTTTCGTTTATGGTAACATATTGTTGTATTTATTTTTAGCATTAGTTTTTGTCATAATAATTAAACAAAAGAGATTATTGTATATAGTTTTAGCATTAGTTCATGTCATAACAAAAATATTGTTAAGATATCTTAGGATAGCTAATGTATAGCATGAAAAAATTGTTAACTTTTATTTTTAATTTTGTATTTCCCATTTTTGTTTGGAGTATAAAACAATTTCTATAATTTTTATAATTTAAAAAAAATAAAAATAAAAATAGGTTCAAATGTCACTCTAGCGATATCAATGACCTACACTGGCTTCCACCTATATGCCACTTAAAGATATCATTAGGGAAATTGTAAATGACACTTCATGTAATATCCTGGTTTCAACCCTTTAGCGGCCCTAAAATTGATGTTGTATATGTTGTAATTATGATTTTTTTACTATGCTTTCACACCATGAGGTAGAATTTCCATGGTGATTTTGAAGACTTATGAACATAATCATTTTGAAAATAATAAAAGGTTCTAAGGCTGACTAAGGGAGAGTACCTAGGGAACTATGGGTCCTCTAGAGGGGAAAGGTAAGGGGGTCCTATGGGAGTGACCTATGTCCAATGACCTTTCCATAACCATATCCTAATTTATATGTGATTATCCAGTTTCCCAATGTTAATTCCAATAAAAATAGGAGACTAGTTAAATGACTTAATTACTTCAAGTAATTATCTCCTTCACAAACACTTACCTGCTACTTTGAAGTAACCGACTCCTAATTTTAAGGATCCATGAACGGAGTGGAGGAAAGGCTCCTCATTCTCACCATTCATTTATGCAAAAGAAGAAAATTCAAACTATGAAGGGGAAAGTTGAAAAAAATAGAGTTATTGAAGTGAAAATAAAATTTTACATGAAGAAAAACTAGCCCAGTTCTTGTAAGATCCATAGAGGTATGGAAGATGGATTGTAGTGTTCCAATAGGGACCAATAATAAGTAGGAATAAATCCTCTTAAATCCCTATATATTTATATCATTTTTTGGTTGTACAAGAATCAAAATTTATTTTCGAGAAAGAAACATTCTAGTGAAGGTTCAATGTGAAAGTAGACATTGTTTTGGATCCTTGCTACACAAACTAAAGAGTACATGGAGGAAGAGTATTCCTAAGGGAATATAGAGAAGATAATGGAGTGTCTTCCTATGTTGTATAGGGTAGTAGAGTGAGATTTAAATTTGGTCTATCTAAATGATTAATTAAAGAACTTAGCAAATTTGGATTTCTTGGTGGATCTTGGAATCCTTTTAGAATGAGAAAAGTGACTCCAAAGTATTGGATTTTCTCCTTCACCTTGGTTGTCTCATAGCCTATAAAGGGGGTGGTATCCATAGATGATTTTCCTATGGTTGGGAGGAAAGTTGCTCACCCTTAGTCAATTTCCTTGGAACTCAGCTTGTGAAAAAAGTTAAGTTCTTTCTCTTATTCTCCTTGGTTATGAAATCATTCTTTCATGTTAAAGAATATAATTTCATTATTATTGTGACAGATTGCTACAAAGGTTTTTGTAGGCCTTTAAATTAGTTGTTGAGTAACTGCATTTGAGATTTTGTAGCTATGCAAACTTGCATTTGCAAACAATTTGTAAAAATGTATGGAATTTCTTTGTATTTCGTATATATAGAAATTATGTATATATTTGGTTGGTGAATCAATACTTATGCAGTCCACTGGAAATTTTGGAATTAGTAAATTTTTATTTGTGGTATCTAGGTAGCTAACTGATATTTTGACCAAGCCAAGCTTATTTATATCCCAAGCATTGACAGTGTAATGTACCCAGTCCCCCAGCTGGTTCACGTCAATTGTC
Organism: Picea mariana; assembly: GCA_032191745.1. Taxonomy (NCBI): domain Eukaryota; kingdom Viridiplantae; phylum Streptophyta; class Pinopsida; order Pinales; family Pinaceae; genus Picea; species Picea mariana. The sequence continues at coordinate 17,604 of JASDQU010683428.1, forward strand.
AAAACAACTTAATAAAACTTTTTGATGGGTAAAATCATGAAGATGAGCAACACTTTCATGAGAATTGGGTCACAAAAATTGCTAATTGCTTGTTTTCAGCCAAACTCTTCAATTTTCTGACTGAAATAGTTTTCGGTCGAAAGTTAATATAACGACACTGTTGAAAATATAACACAAATTTTAAATCTACCAACAATTTTCCATTAAAAATAACTTTCGATCGAAAAATAATAACTTTTGGCCGAACTATTAGTTCAACTGAGAACTTGTAACTATGGCACTTTTCAGAAAAGTATGTGTTCACTTCATCTTAATCCAACTTGGGGAGGAACATACTCTTTAAAATATTGTGAGTTTGGTTTTAGAACTAGTACCAACATTTTCATAATTGAATCTACTTTCTTTTGATACAATTTGTATTCAATTTCATTGTCTTTTAATAATTTTAGTAAATTTTATAAAAAAATATCTGCATATTATTTTTAGATGACATAATGATTCAATAAAATGAAAAATCAATATCTGCGATAATACACAGTTAAAAACTATGGAAAATTTATATTATGGAACCTTTCACTGTCCTCTTTAAAAGGGTACTTTTAGATTTTACTTTTAAATAAAAATTAAGGTAGATAAATGGTGTCAATCTAAATGTGTTTAAAATATACAACTTTTTCAAATTGGTCAAATTCAAAAAATTGTAGTAATTATAATATTCATTTGTTGTCTTGAAAACTATAGTCATATTTTAATAGAGTCTGTTTGGATTGTTGCATCATATGTTTTTTCATAATCAAAAGTTTAATAATGAGTAAATTGGTGTCAACAAACATAACACATTATCACTTCCTTCATTTTTAAGGAACATACTGTCGAACTATCACTAAAATGACATATCAAATGTCAATAAAAGTTTTTCAAAAAATAATCAATAGAAAACTGACAAAATTTAGACAAGTTTTTTTTTACTGTAAAGTGAAATTCTAAATAAAAAAATACTTTTGTTTACTAGAAGTTGAAAAATTTATGAAAATGTATTTTATTTTCTCAAAAAACAAGGAAAATAGACACCTAGATTCATGATTTTACCCTAATACCAAATCTATGTGCGGAAATAACACATAACATGACATTCAAACTCATGTGACATGTCCCTACTAATTAAAAATGTAATTGCAATTGCTTAACTATGCATAGAAAAAACTAAATAACATACAACAACATTCAACCACATAAATAAGGATTTAAATGCATCATTCTTCTCACAACAAGAAAAAATAATCAAGATAACTCAGAGTAAAATGCACAACAACATATATATCAATATTTAACACAAATCAACATGGCATATAATAACACCTATCTTCTGAAATATGCAATATATTGTAGAGGACATATGTTTCTCCCAATCATAGACTTGTTGTTCTAGTTCTCAACAAAAATTCACCCCCAAGATGAGGCTATGAATCCACATAAGACAATGGTCCCTAAGGCTAGCTAATGTCCCCCTCTCGATAGTCAAACTCATAGCTAATTCCAATCCACCAACTCTCTTCCTCTAAACCTTCACAACCCAAGGGATGGAATCCCCCTTCATTGCTCACAGTCCCTCAGGCCTTTCCACTCCCCTCTAGGGCTTCCAACACAAGTTGGAAATAAAGTCTATTTGTTGGTACCTCAAGAATTCTACAACTGCAAACACGAATTCACCCAACAGTTAAACATGTGCTTCCCTTGACAAATTTTGAACAACATGTTACCCCTAGGTGCACAACCTCTTTCTCAACGAAATTTCATCTCTAAACAATGACCAAAATTTCCTACAATAACTACCCTCAAGCTTCAACACTCAAAACTTCTTTATTGGCTAGAAAACTCCATGAAAAAACTGCTCTCTATGCAAAAAATTGAATCTGTAATTCGGGTCCCTTACCCATAGGAATTTACTCTCTTTCTTTGGCTTGCTTGATTTGCACTCTTCCTCAAGGTGATTGTACTCTGCCCCCATGCTCTCAATAACTATGGGAAGTGACTGTCACACCAACCCTCTTACATGAATTCAATGATTGGGCTCTAGAACACTCAAAAACTGATTGAAGGTTCATGGTAAGGATAATTTAGAAAGAAATGGTTTGGGTTTAATAAACATGGGAAAAATCTCCCCCCCTTTGGACCCCTTCCCTCACTTGTGGAAAATTACACTCAAAATATCCATCTGTGTTCATTTACAACTAGCGATACATTTGATTTATAATATCCGATTTACATTATTTACATATTGCATTACTTTGGCTCTCGAACATACATCACATTTACAATTTATACATTGCTATTTTGAGGTTTGAAAATGGGGATGTTGCATTCCCCTCTCCCTACAAATTGCACTGTCCTCAGTGCACATAACCATACAGTTTACACATTTAGATATATAAAAAAATTACATTAGAATACTTGATAATTTCGCAACTTAATGACTCATGCATCAATTCCAACCAATAACTCTCTTTTCCCCTCAACCCACACATTGGTTGGACATGAAATCTCAAAGTTGTGGTTCAAGGAACTCAAATGCCAAAACAGAGTCTTCATTAGCTTATGTATAAATGTACATTCATTTTTCTTCAAAATTTGCAAAACAATGTGGGTATGCTTCCCACGTGACTTCCTAGTGCTCCCATGTAGCGTCTTTAGGAATGTAGTAGGCCGACCCATTGAAACTTTACCAAGATGATGGCTTTGTTCCTAAGCAATTTGACTTTCTGGTCTAGGATGCACACTGGTTCCACCTATAAATCTCCTTTGTGTTCCACCTAGATCACATTCCAGTCAATCACATGATTGGACCAGGTACATAATTTTTTAATAAAGACACATAATGAATTCTAATGGATGGAGGTAATGCTATCATGTATCAAACTGACTCTATTTTTTCTAAGACCTCAAAAGTCATACAATATCTTGATTCCAACTTTAGGAAACTTCCCAATTTCAACAAGCTTCTCTTGGATTTAAATTTTTAAAACACATGCTCCCTCACATTGAATTCTCTATGTGTTCTTATTTTATCAACAAAGCTCTTCCACAAATCTCATGCAACTTCCAAATTCTGCTTGATCTTTACCATCTATTCTTCCATTTCCATTAGCAGTTATGGCCCAATCACGACTCTGTCTGATGGGTTATCCCAACTCACTAGTGCGTTTCATTTTCTTCCATATAATGCTTCGAACAAGCTCATATTCAATGATTCTTGATACCCATTATTGTAAGAAAAATATTCTAAATGGATATAGTCCTCCCACATAGAAGGATTTTCCATTACATACATTCTCAACATATATTCAAGTATCTGATTAATCCTTTCTATCTTCCCATATGAATTTGGATGATATGTTGTAATAAAATTCAAATTGGTCCCAAATCCTTTAAACAACCCCTTCCAAAATTTGGAAGTAAAATTTTGATATCGGTCCGACACTATTGCCTTAGGCACACCATGTAGCTTAGCAATTTCTCTCATATAATTTTTTGTAATATTGGTTTCCTTATGAGTTACTTTTACAAGAATGAAATATGCAACTTTTTTTAGCTTTTCCACCACTACTATGATGGAATCATGTTGCCTTGATGTCCTAGGAAATTTGGTAATGAAATCAATAATAACAACCTCCCATTTCCATTGATGATGAACAATGGTTGAAACAATCCTGTTGGATGTATGTGCTCATCCTTTAACTTCTGACATTCCATGCATCTAGACAAATAATCAATGACATATTTCTTCATACCAGGCCAAAAATATTGGCTTCTTACTGTTGTAATAGTTTTCTAGTATCCGGGATGTCCAACGTATGGCACATTGTGCATCTCCTTTAAAACAAAATTTCTCAATTATTGAGAATTGGGAACATGAAATTTGTTCTGGAATAAGAGAATTACATCCTCTTCTAGCTTGTAATCCTTATTTGTCCATTTTATATCATTGTGTTGTAATCTTTCTTTAACTTTCACATAATGCTGGTCTGTTGCTACAACCTCTAGAATTCTATCTTTTAAATATGTCTTGTACGTACTAATGGTTGTAGCATGCATTTTATGCACCCTTATACCAAATGCATCAACCACTTTTTTCTCTTTTCCCTTCATGTGCTTGATGTCAAAGTTACAGTTACTAATAAATTCTAGCCATCTAGTTTGTCTAGCATTTAGTGTTGGTTGTTAAAACAAATATTTCAGACCACTATGGTCCGTCCTTAATTCAATTTTTTTCCCTATGAAGTAATGCCTCCACATCCTTAAGGAATGCACTATGGCTTCCAACTCTAAGTCAAGTGCATCATAATTTATTTCATTCTCCAATTTTATGGACCCATAACAAATTACATGTCCATTTTTCATAAGGACTCCACCGAGCCCTTCCTTGCATGCATCTATGCACACACAAAAATTCTCATATGGATATGCAACCTTTAAAATAGGGGCATTGGTTAGAAAATCCTTTAAGCATTGGAAATTTTCTTCACACTTGGCACTCCACTCAAATTTCACTCCTTTCTTTTTGCAAATATGTTATTGGGTGTGCAATCTTGGAGAATCCTACAATGAATCTTCTGTAGTAACTAGCCAGACCCGTAAATGATCTAACCTACGAAATGTTTGTTGGCATTGGGAAACTCTTGATTTCTTCAATATTTTCCAGATCCACTGTTATATCATTTTATGAAACAATGTGACCGAAATAATGAATCTTCTTTTGACAGAAAGTGAATTTACTCAATTTTCCATACAATTGGTTGTCTCTCAATACTTATAGCACCATCCTCAAATGTCTCTCATGTTCCTCCTATGTCTTGGAATAGATAAGAATATCATCCTAGAATACAATGAGAAACTAGTCCAAGAAATCTTTGAACGCCCCATTCATTAGACACATAAATATAGTTGGCACATTTGTCAACCCAAAAGGCACCACCACAAAATCATAGTGTCCATACCTTGTCTGAAAGGATATTTTTCTAGTATATTCTTCTCATATTCTCACTTGATCATAGCTTGACCTTAATTCAATATTGGAGAATATCTTTTCTCCTTTCAATTGATCAAAGAAATCATCAATCTTTGGTAGAGGATATTTATTCTTGACTGTAACCTTGTTCAATTGTCTGAAGTCAATACATAACCTCAATATTCCATATTTTTTCTTGAAAAAAATAATTGGGCCACCCCAAGTAGAAACACTTGGGTGTATTGTTGGCACAAGGGAAGACCCAGGTTTCAATGCTTCAACAACGCACCAACAAAACCCTAACTACTGGCCCTTTCGAAAACACCTGTGAAGCAGATGAAGTCTCACCCGAGGTAGAGGCAGGGGTGGTTGTAGGACTCAGGTGTCTACAACCTAGCTGGAACACATATATGTGATTACAATACTCTAACAAATCACTTAGCAATTACCATTCATTAGTATTTAGCTAGTATTTACTTCGCAGATAAAAAACCTAATTACAGAGTAACACAATACTTAACCAGATCCACACATCTAAGCACTTAGCATAAAGAAACAGATTAGATCTAGCATTTATTCACATTACTGATCACTAAGCTATTATATCAAATGCTTCTAACATTCATAAAGATAACAACACTAAGCATAAATCACATCAAATGCACAAAGAAATAATCAAAATGCACAAAGAAACCATAACAAAGGATATACGTGGTTCACCCCTAGCCTGGGGCTACGTCCACCAACTCTTCTCTTCTTTATTATCTTCTTGTCAAGCTTCTAACAGGAGCATAGCATCAAAATCCTACTACGCAGAGGACAGGAGATCTGCGCGCACCTCGCCAGATCCTCCTTCCCCAAGCTAGGTTACAACACCAAGCCCTTACACAGTCTCTTACAGTTACTTGCACTTAGCCTTGCAAGTCTCACACAATATGCACAAAGCAAGTACAGCTATCACTTGCCCTTAACACCTAGCATCACACACACCCACACCCCTTATTTACATCACCTAGATTTCTATTTATACATTACAAAAGGGCCTAAACATGGGTAAACCCATGGGCCGACATCCCATACCCGTTACATAATCCCAAAACCCAAAATTTCCCTAAAAAGGGGCCAAGATCTCGCGATATCCACTTCGACTTGCGCTTTGCCTTCGACAGCCTGTCGAAGTCCCAAAATAGGTCAAACCTGACCAAGGATCTCCAAAAATTGGTCAAGGGCCAACATGCCCCCAACACTCGCCTATGACTCATCCCGAGTCACTTTTCCTTGGTTAATTCTGCCTCAAAAACCTTGATCTTGGCTCAAGCTACTTCGACCTGTTGTTGTGCCAAGGCCTCCTGCTCGACGAACTCCTGAAGAACTGCCTCATTCACAATTCCTTCCAATTGTTTCTCAACTGTAGTGACTACTTGTTCTAGTTCTGCTCCTCGTCCTTCAATCTCTTCGAACAATTGGCAAGTTGCATCTTGGGCTGGATGGAGCCTCTGAGTCACTTCCATGAATTTTCTCTGTATGGTATGGAATTTCCGTTGGACAATGTGTTGTTCCTAGGATTATTTCATTCTCTCAACTCCTGAAAAGAGCTTCAATTGTGCCCGAACTGTTGCTTCTTGCTGCTTGGCCTCCTGGAGTTGTGACTCTAGTGTCTTTAGTTCGTGATCCTCAGTGAGTCGCTCATAAGTTTGCGCACTACGATCACTTAGTTGTTTACATTCCATGGTGAAGGCCTCGATTCTCTCAACTGCACTCTGAGCAATTGCTACTCTTTGATCCCACACATCCTATGGAGTGCTTGGCACTATTCGTAGATCTAGATCTGTAATTCTCTGTTGAAGCCACTGAATGGCTTCCGCAAGCCTTGCCACTTGATTCTCTACTGGGTCTTCGGCTAGTTCTTCTAAGCCTGTCATAGAGTGAAGTGCTCTATTGATTGCTTCTTTGATTCTAATCTTCTCTGTGAGCAACTTTTATTTCTCTTGATGGATCTGCACTTTCTCCTATTCGAACTTTGCTTGGAGGGTAGCCTTCTCCTGCTATGCAACCTTGTGTTTCTCTATCACCTCCTCTTGTGCTTGCTTCATATCCACTGTGGCCTGGTCTTTCTCTTCCTACACGTGACGAAGGCGAGCTTCAGTGGTGTCAGCTATTCTGCGGAGTTGGGGAGGCTCATATCCCAACTTTGTTTCATCTGATGGCAGGGGCGCAGTGGATGCTGTGCAACTGGATTGAAGGGCTTGCTAGACACCCCTTAGCTCTATCTCAATTCTATCATACATAGCCTCTTGTTTTGCTTCAGTTCTCTGTAAAATATCTTCTGAGGCGTCTGACATAACTGCGATAATGAATTCGAAGTCACCCACCGTGAGCATAGTTTGTAGCTTCGGCTTACCAGCTTTGGATTTCTTCCGTGATGTAGGTTTCATGGGGGAAAACTTTCTTTTCTTTAGTGGATTTACAGCATCAGGGGGATTCTATAACAGTGTTACTTCGCCTTGCTTCTGCTTATTGTTTTCCCCTTCTTTCTCTTCTTTTTCCACTTCATCACCACCTCCTCCGCTAGGTGAGTCTGAAGTAGTTTCTTCTGAGACGCTGTCCAGTTGTTTTACCTCTTCTTTCTTTTTCTTCCTGCTACTACTGGGTGCATCATACTCTTCGTGGGTAACCATCAAGTTTCCAATGAGTTCTGGGTCGGACAGGTCCACCTGGTCGATTGGTATAAGGTACTCTGTAGGCCATTCCTTAGTGATCTCCTCCAGATCTTCCTCGGTGATCTTATAGTATGACTGCAGCTCTTCTTTACTCGTCTGCGCACACAATGATATATATAAAATGCCTATTTGTGTGGAACTTCATCAGGGGCTCGAATCTGTCTATAGTGTTTGATGTCATACGGGGGAATAAATTAATAGCCCATTTCAGATGCAGGTAGTAGGTATGGAAAACTGTGTTCGACTGCCACTGTTTTCCCATATTGCTCGAATACCAGAGCGTGGTAAACTTCGCAGCAAGCATCTCAAATGACTCAATGTCAGGGAAGGTCACACCTTCCAGCATCTCCCAAGCTGTAATTGTGACGAGGATCAGGAGCCAACTAAAGTAGAACTCATAGCCCTGATCTTGAGCTTTGCGAAAATACATTTCTAGCTAGTTGACTAAGTAACTAGCCCAGTTCATTTGTAATCCCTCCACACACTTTCCCGTGAGGTCAACAACAAACCCTGTGACCTGCGTGGGTCTATTCTTCCTTACGAACTTACCAGCGATTGACTGGAAAGCAAGGCGTATTGCACCATTCTGAATGGAGGCTACCTTGTAGCCTCACGTTCCCTTCTCTACATCGCCATAAGTATCTTTAATCCTCTGTGCCAGGGCACGATCTGTAGCCTTCTTTGGGTAAAAGTCTTGTGGGTTGGGTCCCTACATACTTAGGCCGGTGATCCTATGGATCAATGCCAGATCGACAATGATGCGTCTATATAGCCATAAATAACCACTGTGGAAGCACGACAACATGATTTTAACGCATGCGTTAATCTCCTGGTGCCTTCCAAAATGTGGGATTTTCATTACGTTCAGGATAATGGACTACGCGATGTTCATGGTCCATGGTTGGGGAATGATTTTTTATTTCTTTCCCTTTGTCTTGGTCAAGTACTTGTGAGGTGAAAGCATGCCATAGGTCTTGCGGTCTCCTAGATTATAGTCACTGATCTTTAGAGTTGGAATTCTCTCCAATTGCAGTTTGACTGCGCGTATGCCCTTCAGGAGGTACACCATGATAATTGTGTAGTCGAAATCCCTCAGGACACTATCACGACTCACCACACTGGCCATAGGTGGTATGTAGTCAAGCAGGATGGATGGGATTAACTTTGCGTTTTCTAAGTCATCTCTATGCTTAGTCCTTTTCTCTTCTGCAGCTCAGGATAGTCCGGATCTGCGAGCAGTCTACGGGGAGGCTTGCACTCTTCTTGTTGATGAGGATTGAACTCCTGTGGACATCACCCTCTCTTCCATTAGATCGATTAAAATTTACTCGACCGACTTTTCCACAACGCTGAGCTTGTCCGACATGCACACTCGAGATCAGGCTGATGAATAGTTTCTCAATGCAATAGAATGGATGGCAAGGTCTCAATAAGAACAACACTGTAACAATGAGTTCTCTAGACGGCTCATATACAATTCGTGAAAGTGTGCTTAGTGCAACAATTGACGGGATAAGTAGACAGTGATGTAGAGGATCCTTCTAACGGACAAGAAGCCTTCATCAATGCAATTCTGTCCGTTACGATGTGGTCCCAACGATCCGATGGAGAGCTTTCTGATCATAACTGTTGTTCTAACCGTTCGGGAATGTCAATCTAACGATTATAATGCCTCCAATGGTCATATCGATCTACCATGGCGAAGTGCCAATCTGAGTTGCTCTGATATTCCATTGAAGTTCGAATTCTGGAGACCTTCCTTCTACGAAGTCTTCTCTAGAACTTCCTGTAATTTCTCCAACTTTGCTTTCTTCTTACTGAGCTTTCTATCCTTCTTCCTTGTGATCTGTGTCTTGGTATTCCTCTTTCCATTTTGATTCTTATCTTCTCTTGGAATAGTAAATTTGTGATGGTGATGGTATTTACTAGGGTTCACGGGTAATACTTCTTCTCAGTTTGGGGTAGGCGCTCTACTCTCTTGCACAGACAGGTGTTTCAAGTCTTTTTGTGTTCTTTCAACTTCGACATCCATATTTCTGGTCCTTAGTAGCCTCGAATGGTTTTCTTGTTCTTCTAGTAAGTGTTCTATTCTTTTAGCCATGAAGTATCTTAGGTATTTCTTTTTCTATTCTAGAGCTTCTTCTTATTTTCTTCGGATCTGATCTTTCTCAATTTAGGGTTTTCCTAGAAATAAAGCAAATGGGGCGTTGTTCTCAAAAAATTTAATAACCTCAAATTATTCCTTTTTCGAAGTTCCATGAGCACTCATAGATATCTGGGTAAGTCTTCCACATAGGGTTATTAGCTTTCCTCTAAATAATCCTATTCCTCCCAATGAAGGAACCATAACCGACCTTCCCAAAATTTCCCAAGTACTTTCTGTCATGACATTCACCCGTGTTTCTTCGTCGAGAACACAGTCTATGTCGAAGTCTCCTATTCTTGCTTCTATGCATTCTTTGTCTTTTAACATCTCTCGTAGATTGATGTATCTATGATCATTCAAGGTTTCTTTTATTTCTGACAATATAGTCTCTGATCCTTTCTGGGGTTTTGCCATAGTCTTAATTTCTGAGTCTTTCTCATTTTTATCTTGTTCCATATTCATTCTTTCAAGTTTAGCAATCATTCTAGGGCAATCTAGAACTTCATGGTCCATAGATTTATAACAAAGACAACTAGGCCATCTATCAGGGCAATCCTTAGCAATATGGCCTGGTCTTCTACAACTGTAACAAAGGGTTAATCCTCTCTTTCTCTTAAATGATCCCCAACCTTTCTTGTACTGCACACTAGGATCATAGTAACTAACCTGCAAGCAATTCTTCCTAGGATCCTGCATCCATTTGTTATTCCAAACATTCTTTCTATGCATAGGAATAACATATATTTCATTATTTCTATCAGATATTCATATCAAACCTTCTTTCTTCTAGCTATGCCCTAGTTTTCAGACTAGGACAAAATTTATCAAACATACCTAGATCCATACTATTGAAGAAAAATTTTCCACTTATCTTACCTTTAATGGAGCACAAAGCTTTCATATCTTAGCTCTTTAAAAAAGAAATCACTTTACCTTTATCAGGGCACAAAGCTTTCAGATCTTACCTCTTTTTTTTAGATCTGCCTCCTTTCTTAGCACAGAACTTCGCAACCAAGTAGAATACTGCACACTAAAGCAACATATCTACGCCCAATGATTTCTTTCTTTTCCTCAGTTCCCAAAAATCACAGTTTTAGGTCCCATCAACAGAACCATTTGTTGGCACAAGGGCATACCTAGGGTTCAACGCTTCAATAACGCACCAAAAAAAACCCTAACTATCAGCCCTTTCGACAACACCTGCGAAGCAGATGAAGTCTCACCCGAGGTAGAGGCAGGGGTGGTTGCAGGACTCAGGTGTCTGCAACCTAGCTGGGACACAGATATGTGATTACAATACTCTAACAAAGCACTTAGCAGCTACCATTCATTAGTATTTAACCAGTATTTACTTCGCAGATAAAAACCCTAATTATAGAGTAACACAATACTTAACCAGATCCACACATCTAAGCACTTAGCATAAATAAATAGATCAAATCTAGCATTCATTTACATTATTGAGCACTAAGCTATTACATTATATGCTTCTAATATTCATAAAGATAACAACACTAAGCATAAATCACATCAAAGGCACAAAACAATAATCGAAATGCACAAAGAAACCATAACACAGGATATATGTGGTTCACCCTCAACTTGAGGCTACCTCCACCAAATCTTCTCTTCTTTATTATCTTCTTGTCAATATTCTTACATGCACATAGCATCAAAATCCTACTCTGCAGAGGATAGGATATCTGCGTGCACCTCGACAGATCCTCCTTCCCCGAGCTAGGTTACAACACTAATCCCTTACACAATCTCTTACAATTACTTTCACTTAGCCTTGCAAGTCTTACACAGTATGCACAAAGAAAGTACAACTATCACTTTCCCTTAGCACCTAGCATCACACACACCCACACCCCTTACTTACATCGCCTAGCTTTCTATTTATACATTACAAAAGGGCCTAAACATGGGTAAACCCATGGGACGACATCCCATACCAGTTACATAAGCCCAAAACCAAAATATGCCCTAAAAGGGGCCGAGATCTCACGATCTCCACTTCTAATTGTGTTCTGCCTTCGACAGCCTGTCGAAGTCCCAAAATAGGTCAAACCTGATCAAGGATCTCCAAAACTTGTTCAAGGGCCAACATGTATGTACCCTTTCTTTAAAAACTCTTATAGTTTCATTCGCAACTCTTTTAGCTCTAGCGTTCTCATTCTATAGGTATTATTGGACACTGGGCTAGCCCCAAGCATTAATTTAATAGAGAAATCTATATCCCTCTTTGGTGGAAATCCTGAAAACTCCTCAAATACATCTTCACATTCTTTCCAGATTGAATAATATTCAAGAATTGGCTCCTTATCCTTCATTGTATCTTCCATATGGGCTGCATATATCTAACACCCTTTTCTAAAACTCATTTTTAACTGCAATGCTGAAATCTCTCGGATATATATAGGCCTTGGAATACCTTATATTGTCCTTGAATTCCATTCTTCATCAAGACATGTGAAAACCTTGTTATAACAATCTAAACATAACGGTGCTTTTCTAGCCATTCCATACCAATCAAGAAGTCATAAGACCCAAGTTGTATGATGTTCAAATATTCCTTAGTGTTAATTGCATTCATGTCTATAGGGAATTCTTTAACAAGCTCATTAATTTTTCTCTAGGTTCCAGTAGCTATCTGAACTAACCAAGACTTTTCATGTTCACATTTCTCCAATTTAAATATTTCAACTAGATTTGGATCTATATAGATATGAATAGCTCCAGAATCAATCAAAATAGCTATGGGATGATTATCAATCATACCTTCCACTTCAATGATGTGGGATTGATAGTATGCTTGTCTATTGTCCAAGGCTGCATAGATCCTTGACATGCTTCTTCCCACATATTATACTATCTCGTCTTGCTTGATGCTATGCATAGTCTTCATTTTATCTCCCTAGTGAGGAAACTATGTATACATGTGATCTCCTTCACATCCCTAACACTTTATGGGATGATGTCTTGGCCTCTTTCCCTCTTTCCTTATGAAAGGTGGCTTGAACCATTTTCTTCCTTTGATCCATCTTTCCTTTCTTCCTATCATACTAGGCCTTTTGGAATGCCGACCTTTGTTTGTTCTACTCATACAAATACTTATGATTTCTTACGAATTCTTCTAAATTCCTTGGCTCATCAAACTAAATTTGATCCTTGAATAAGGATGGTAGTCCACTCAGGAACCTCTAAATTTTGACTTTCTCCTCCCTAATGAAGCTCACATACCTGAGAAGTTCCAAGAATTTCTTTTCATATTCATCCATGGTCATGTTTCTGAGTTTGAGTTCAAAGAAATCTTGAATCTTCTTGTCATAATATTGCTCTGATAAGTACTGCTGCTGAAAATATTTCTTGAATTGATTCCAAGAAATTCTATTCTCATCAAGGTGTTTAACTTTCTTCAGCCGATCCCACCGCATAGATGCCTTTCCTTGAAGGTGGTAGGCTATGATTTTGGCTTCTTCATTTGATGAGAAATCATGTAAATATAAATATTTCCTCATTACCAACAACCATTCTTATACATCTTCCCCTTTCTTGTTCTCTCCATAAAAAGATGATGGCTTCATTTTTCTCAGCTCCCCTTGCAAGCTATTTTATCCATGTCTCCTTCTCTAATGTATGACACGAGACATACTTTGGATTCTTTCCAACCTTGAATTTTCATATTCTCTTCTGGTCGAGTTCCTTGGAGAACAATGACGTTGATGCCTGCTAACACTCCTTGATTGTCTAGAACCTCCATGATCATCTCTCCTATCATGAGATATATATGCTTCAAATTGCTTTTCATAGCTTCTTGCTTTGTGCTATAATATTTGTTGACTAGATTTTGCAACATATTTAGGCTTTGTAGTATCTCCTCTTGATATTTCATGATCCTTTTATTATCATCTCTATAGCTCCGCACTTCTTTTTACATGCTTCTCATAGTTATAGGATCTTGCCCATCTCTTCTTCCATTAGACTATGTCTCAACATTACCCATGCTGACATCTAGACCTATGATTTATTCTTTATGGATGTAAGACCATTGTGCATCATCCATATCTCTAGTTCTCATATAGGAACTAAAGTCTTCTTCCCTATACCTCTAATTTTGCAAGAATGTGCATGCAAAAATTCTTGTTAGAATTAAGCATATTGAAAAATATTTATAAATTACATTATAGGTTATTATTCTCATCAATTTATGAAGAAAATAATGCACCGAATCAGAATCTGATTTCTTAAATACATTCTTCTCTGAAACATATCTCCAATGATTGTACTCATGCCTCATTATGAATTCTGAGTGGAAAGTTACAATATTCACATGAAGCAATTCACACTTTCTTGCTGCTACAATATTACTTTATTAATTTATGAGAAAATTTTAGTACCAAATTCAAAATTATGGGTGGAAAAATGTCTTCTCCTCTTTAATACTTTTCCAATGACTATTCATTTTCTCAATTTTGAGCTCTGAGCTGAAAGTTATGGCCTGGATAAGTTTTCACTATTTTTCCCAATTTATCCTTGTATGCTACATGTGTCCTATTTATCTTTCTGCACATTTTTACATATCTAGATCCAAAATCGGGTTCCATGGTTGTCTTACATGGTTCATAAGCTTCTCATAGACTACTCAAGTGCCTCATATAGATGTCTGAGCAATTATTTATTCCCTCGGGAAGCAAAGTAGTGCCAACATTTCACCTTAACTGTTTCAGTTGTAACTTTCTCATACATGCTCTCTTTTGCGACCAGAGTAGCTCATTGGACACATCTCCTTGAGTTATTTTATTTAAGATGTAGAGACAGAGTGTACCTTGGTACACTCTATTATAATGGGGTTTTATTGTCTAAAAATGTCATTTAGGGCCTCAATTCATTCCACAAGTTCATGAACTTCAAAAACCCAAAAAATTCATAGAAATTTGACTATTTTATTGTTATAACAACCTTCTAAATCTGATTCGTCAATCTCAAATCAGGTGAAATTTGATCCATCAATATTCTAAACCTTTCTAAACCTCACAGATCAATCTCCACTGTCGATCGACATCTCAAAGAAATCTAGACAGTTGATCTGAGCCCTATCGACGATCGATCGATCATCGATTCTCTTTGGAAAATCAAACTTTCTCACGAATCTCCCCGACACCCGACCATTGACCATTAGCCATTGGTAATTTCTCTTAGAAACCACTTAAAAGAAATCATTAAACCAATTGAACTGATCATTGACCATCGTCCATTGGCGGATGAAACACTTTAACAATTCGATCGACTCGACCATCAACCTTTTCTTGGATGACGTGGAAATTGCTAATGTGGCATGACATGTGGATGTTTATGTGGCATGACATGTGGATGATGATGTGGCATGACACATCATCACCCTCTTAGCTTCATTGGTGATCGACTATTTCCCTTGGACGACCCGAACACCTCGTCGATTCGGCCGATCCTCGACCATCGACCATCGGCCATCAACACTCTCTTTTACTCGATTCGAACACTTTTCTAGATCAATCGACACCTGACCATAAACCATAAGTGATTTCCTTTGGATGCACCAACACCTCGCTGAATTGGATGACCCCTGACCATCGTTCTTTTATCGCCGACAGTTTATGTTGGCAACCACAATACTTTGCCAATCCAACCAACCTGACCATCACCATTCTGACCGAATCGATCATGATCATTGATTATTTCCATTGGCCAACTCCAACACTTAGAATTTTTTTACCGAAACCCCGATGAATATGGGTCGTCGATCTTCCATCCCGAATGATCTTAACTGTTGATTCACTGGAATTTTCCAAACTGTACAAATGAATCTTGACCATCGATTTTATTTTCCAATATCAAAAATAAAATCATGATCTTCGATCAGCTCCAACCTCCCAACAGTGAAAAATGAATCCAGACCATTGATTTGATCCATTTTTGAAACAACCGAAAATGAATCTCAGTCGTCGAATTGATCCTTTTTCCAAATGGTTGAAAATGAATCTTGACCATTGATATGATAGACCTTAGAAACTTATAAAATCCTTATAACATTTTAAATTTATCAAAATTAATCTAGGTCGTTGATCTTGAGATTGAACGCGATCTTAGAAGTTAATTCTTCAAACTCTTCCAGTTTCGTCGGGCTCCATTAAAATTAAAATTTTGACCTTGTAGGCCAAATCTATCTCTGAAATTTGGCTGATTGATGCCATTGAACATATCAAAAAGTTCCTAGGAAATCATATCTCGATTGTTTCTCACGAATTTGGTGATTTCTCCCTGGTTATCACCATTTCCCCCCAAATTCGTCACAAATCAAAATATGTGACAACAAATTTGTCCAAATTCACACCGGTTGTTGGCCCATAAGGGTCCAATGTTGAAATTAAGCTCTGATACCACTCTGTTACTTACCCAACACCCCATCTAGTTCATGTCACTTGCTAAAATGACTTAATAAAACTTTCTGATACCAAATCTATATGCAAAAATAACACACTGCATGACATTTAAACTCATGCGGTTGTCCCTACTGATTAAAAACATAATTGAAATTGATTAAATATGCATAGAAGTAACTAAATACCATACAACAACATTCAACCACATAAATTAGGCTTTAAATGCATCATTTTTCTCACAACAAGAAACAATAACCAAGACAACTCATAGTAAAATGTACAACAATATATATATCGATGTTTAACACAAATAAACACAACAAATGAAAACAATTATCTTATTAAATATGCAACCCATTGTAGAGGATGAATGTTCCTCCCAACCATATACCTACTATTCTATTTCTCAACAACAAGCCACCCCCAAGTTGAGGCTATGAATCCATAAGAGAGGGTCATCCCTAAGGATGGCTAATGTCCCCCTCTAAATAGTCAAACTCACAAATAATTTCATTCCACTAGATATATTCCCCTCAACCTATACAACCCAAGGGATGGAATCCCCCTTCATTGCTAACAATCCCTCAGGAATTTCCACTCCCTTCCATGGATTCCAACACAAGTTGGACAAGTAGTCTACTTGTTGGGACCTTAGGAATTCTACAGTCACAAACACAAATTATCCTAGTAGCTAAACATGTGCTTACCTTGCTGAATTTTGAACAACACATTACTCCAAGAAACACAACCTATTTCTCCATGAAATTCCAGTTCCAAACAACTACTAATATTGCTCACAATAGCTACCCTCAAGCTTCAACACTTAGAACTTATTTGCTGGCTAGAAAACTCCATGTAAAAACTTCTCTCTATGAAAAAATATGAATATGCAATTATGGTCCCTTACCCATATGGATTTCCTCTCTTTCTCTTTCTTGCTTGACTTGCACTCTTCCCCAAGCCAATTGTGCTTATCTTCCATGGTCTCAATAACTATAGGAAGTGACTCTCACACCAACTCTCTTACATGAATTCAATGATTGGGCTCTAGAACACTCAACAACTAATGAAAGGTTCATGGTAATGATAATTTAGAAAGAAATGGATTAGGTTTAATAAACATGGGTAAAATATCCCACCATCTAAACCCCTTCCCTCTCTTGTGGAAACTTATCCCCCAAATATCCATCTGTGTCCATCTGCAGTTGGTGATACATTTTATTCATTATATTCGATCTATATTATTTACATATTACATTGCTTTGTTGGATCTTGGCCATACATCACATTTACAATATACATCTCTAGATACCTAATATTTTGACCAGGTCAATCTTATTTATATCCCAAGCATTGATGGAAACCTGGTTGGCCATATATTGATGAAGTAATGTTATGTGTGCAAGATTAGAAATTTATGAAGGCCATCCTCCAAGTGTTTTATAGAAGTTATCAATTAAAAAAAAATGGTTTGGTGTGGTTATCCTTGTTAGGAATGTAAGTTGATACTGGATTGGGTTAATTTTTATGAGTATAAATGTTTCTTTTTATTACCTAAACTCTTAACAATATCAAAGTTTTCATGGCTGCCAAGTTGTGGTCACAATTGTGGAGAAATTTCTGAATTGTCGAGATAAACAAATAGTTGTCAATGCATTTGTCTCTATTCAAGTTAAATAAAAACCAAAAGAAGAAATTCAATCTCTAGTTATTATAAACCAACATATGTAGAGTTGAGATGGGTAGGATATGCAGGGATTTAAAAAATGTTTTTAGCACTCAAAGTCTCGTATGTGCAATCTAAATTGAATACTTGTTTTCTCATACATATAACTTTAGAATGCTTTGGGAAACCATTTTGTTGATTGAGGTGGTTGTAGAATGCATTGGACATTCATCTTATTGATTGTATTAGTTGTATAATTAATTGGACATTACCCATATGCTACCAATGGTGGTGTTTTACTCTGAGTTGAAGCTCACAAACTTAACCAATTATTCATAGAAACACAATTTCTAGATTTTGATTGCTAAAATATTTTGCATTAGTATTTCTATATTTACATTACTAAGATTGGTATTTCCGTATTTCCATTGGTATTTATAGATTTGTATATAATTTTGTGGTTTCCATTTGATTGGGGTTTAGATTTGAAATAAAAATTTTCCTTTGTGTTTTTTGTTCATTTTTTAGTGAAGAGAAAGGGTTTCCTCCCAAGCTCAACACAACAAGAAAGACTTCTCCCAAGAATGGTAAGTAACCCAATATGTGCAAATTGTGTTTTGGCACTCATCATTATGGCTAGTTTCTCCTCCTCTACACCATAAAAATAGTGTCTTGATTGCTAGTTAGGAATCCCAAGCTCAACATAACAAGAAAGACTTCTTCCAAGAATGGTAAATTACCTAATATGTGTGGAATGTTTTTGTAGGTTTGTTTTTGTGTGCAAATCATTATGATTATTTTCTTGAAACATTCACTAAAATTTTGAATATTACTACAAATTGAATGTATTCATTTGGGTTGTAAAGTGACATTGATTTGTTTGAGTTGAATATGGGAATGAGGCTAGTCATTAGGCTTCCATGTAAATTGTTTCACTGATATTAAATCTAAACATGAGCCATATATTTTTCCCAATATCTAACATTTATTTATTTTTGATGGTTTAGGTATGTGTTATAGTCTTAATTTCCACCCTATAGGCCAAAGAGGAAGCCGTCATAAGATAGAAGAACTAATACATCTTTTTCCTAAGCTTTGACCCATTTTGGAGCATTTTTGGAGGCCCTTGGAGGACACCTAGTAGACAACAAGCGAGGCCCTCGCTGGACAGTAGTGGCTCAACAAGTGAGGCACTGCTAGAATTCTAGAATCAAGGAGTTATGAGGTGATATGTGAGGGATGAGTTGGATCTTCATGTCAAAGGCCTAGGAACTCACATCATTCAAGTCTCTAGTGGTCTCTAGAAGATCTAGAATCCTCTTCCAAGCCTCCTTAAAGAGATATAGAACAAAGAGAAGCCTTGAGAAAGAGGAGGAAGAATTGATAGTATTGTTATGATGTCCAACTACAAAGGTATCCATCATCATAGCCAGGAGTCAATGAACCTATCTTGACAAAGGATATGCAAGGAGAGGAAAGAAGCAAGGAGGATAAAGGAGGATGCATCTTCATCAATTTGATGTATGAATTCACATGTATTCTCTATGTTTCATTAATGGGTCATTTGGTTTTCCCATAAATGTCTGTCTTTGATACATAAATATTCAGATTTGGTTTATATCGTTATGGATCGGGTTATATCCAAGCTAGATCTAGGATTCTAACACTAGGAGGACAAGTAGAATGGTATTATTTTGTCTTTAATGTGTAGGAAGAAGGTTGTAAAAGATGGAGCTAGAAATTCAGGACTACAACAACCAGGAATACACTAAGGAAAACCTTCAAGAAAAGTTATGCTATTCTCCCATCTCTTTGTGTAATGATCTTATTGCTTGTTTGATATGAATTATTTTTAGAATGAAATGAAAGCAGAGATATAACAATGAAATACACACAAATATTTCCAGAAACAGAGAAATACAACAATACATGTTTTCTATTAATGAAAGAAATGTACAGAGACTGTAAAAATACATAGTGAATGAACTCGCTAGAATGGTGGCATATTATCTACGAGAAGAGATGTGACGTCTATGCTCATTCACAAGAACATGAGTACAATGAGGATTTGAAGGAATTTTTACAATAAACACAAATTCCAAAACCCTAGACATCCAAAAACCTAACCCTAGGAGATGAAGCGCCAAAAGTCATGTGGGCCCCTTTGGGGTAAGTTAGTACATCAACTTCCCAAGGTCGTAACTTTTGGATACAATCTCTATTTTAGGCGTGTGATAGCATGTTGGAAAGGCATTTTTGATAACTACACATTATGCTATCAAACTCTAACTCCATCAATTGTTTGACGGTGGAAAGCCCAAAAAATGTTGTTTAGGGCCTCAAAACAGCCTCAGAAGTACAAAAAGATGTACTGACATGAAAACTGCCAAAATAAGCCAGTTGGAATAGGTGGGAGACCACCAATATCCACATGGATTTTGTGTAGGGACTCGAGATATCCCTGGAAGTGAAAAACCCACAATTACAAAGAGATGCCACTATTACAGAGAAACGTGCTGAACTGAAAACTGTCAAGATGAGCCAAGTGGAATTTGGAACAGGTGGGTGGCCACCAATATCCAGCTGGATCATTGTTTCTAAGAGAACCATAATAAATATATCCCATTCATATCTAGGATTTCTTGGCAAATCCTAGGGAGATCTTACTGATTTTAGTGAGATCCTTGTGAGAAAAAATACCATAATAGATTGACGACTTCACTGGGGAAGAATTCTTCTCCAGTTTAGTCTTTTTGCCTACCTCTTGCTCTGTTTTTGTGATTTTCATTTGAGTATTCTTACTTTTCAATCATCCTAGGGTATAGATCTAGTATATCATATAGGTCCGATCCATATATGTAAGATACAACAGATTGATTTTTTCCACAAAGGAAACTTTTGTAGGCCCTCACTTGTTGCACTATACATGTCCCGCAAAGCTCTCTCACTTGTTGCCATGCTTGTTTCCTATGAGGCCCTGTCAAAATGGAAGCCTTGTAGATCCAAACCCTAACCTTTGGTTGTAGGTTTGTCCTCTAATCCAGAGTGTTATGCAATGGTATTTTGTTACCTGGAATTATCTCTGTTTGAATATTTGATTGCCACATAAATTGCTTTTAAAAGTTTACTTGAGTGCATTTGTGCGGATTGTTTGTCACTTCTTGGATAGTTTCCCTTTATGTTCGATATTTATAGTAAAGTTGGGATGAGAGTCCAATATATCTGAAGATATCTAGTTGTGTTTATCATTGGTTTTTTTATTTTCCCTTGTATGAACTTTGTTCATCACTAGATCTTCCCTCATAGGTAAGTTTTTGGGTGTGATCCCTATAGTGACATTAGAGTAGGCTGATCCAAACTCATTCCTAATATCCTCTAGTTATTTTTCTTGCTATCTGTTGTTGGTTTTTTGTTGCATTTGTCTTTCTTGTTTTAATCAGGAATTGTTTACATTGCAAATTGGAAAAAACCTCAAAAAAGACAAAAACATTGGTTGCATGCTGGATTTGTTTTTGAAGCATCAATGTTCAAATGCATTAAAAGCATTGGTTGTTTTCAGATCTGATTTTCTTGATTGGTTTCCTGGTGTGTGTGTGGAGTTATTTCTGAAATTGGAAAAGTAAAATAAAGTCTCTTTCCCTCCTGTAGCTAGACTTCATTGAAAATAATGAAATTGCATGATATCATTCTTGCATTGCTTGGTTGGGACAAGAGTCCTCACATAATTAAAGTTTCATCCATTACCTTTGGACCTAAGAAACAACCCTAAAACAAAGTGATTAATATAAAATCAATTAGACATTTTTATTTTGATAGTAAACCAACATTAGATAAGTGTTGGTTGTGTTTCTCTCTTGCTTATATCATGTTCTTAGTTTATTCACCCAGGGTTCATGTCTGTTCGGGTTTCCAACAAAGCCTCTAAAAATATCGGCCCTCCTGGTAAACCAGAAGGCAACAAAATGCAGAAGGTGCACTGTGCCGTCTCACCCAAGATAGTCTTAATGGGTGGCTGCAAGACTCATGTGTTTGCGGCCTAGGATTGAGTAGGAGATTTGAGAACTGTG
>JASDQU010683429.1:28695-41088 GCA_032191745.1 Picea mariana
AAATTGAATTTAGATAACAGTACAAACTAATATTCAGAAATATATTGGCTACAGAATTGTGAGATTTTGTAGCTAGTCTTTAAATTAAGAAAAGAAAATCAAAATAAATCTATCTATTTGATTTTAACAATAGAATCAAATCAAAGAGAATCAAAACCATTTTTACCGTTTTAGAGATTAGACAATGAAGGATCTGATAATTCTGAGTTAATGATAGTGTTAAAATTTGTTGCATTCTTGATAATCACATTACCGGCTCGTTTGAACCTTTTACTTGCCAAATCTACGTTGGATTGAATGCATGCCTTTAATTCTTGATTTTCCCTTTCAACGAAGGAGTTTCGAGATGCCATATGTTTTAACTGTGTTTGGAGATATGGCAGATCTCTGTAGTAACATTCAGCTC
Organism: Picea mariana; assembly: GCA_032191745.1. Classification (NCBI taxonomy): domain Eukaryota; kingdom Viridiplantae; phylum Streptophyta; class Pinopsida; order Pinales; family Pinaceae; genus Picea; species Picea mariana. The sequence continues at coordinate 29,102 of JASDQU010683429.1, forward strand.
AGTCAAGACAATTCTCACAGTGTACAGGTGCTATGGTAGGCAGAGGTTGAGTGTACTCTGCAATGGGTGCTTTGGTCTTTTCTATAGCTTGGTTCAAATCGTGGACTTTACCAACAAAGCCTTCTTAATTTTTTAGGAACAGAGGTAGTTCAGAAACAAAATCGTATTGTATAGTTTCAATACCAATTTCATTTTCTAGGAACTGGTTATCCACATCTTCGTGGGCAAGAAATTCATTGATCTCATCATCGGACAAGTGATCATCGAGGTTTTATGAGAGTAATCGGTGTACCTTTAGAGAAGCATTTTGATTTCTTAGAGACCATGAGTAGACTCCAACGCACATATTCTAGCTTAGCATTTTTGAACCATCTTTCTCCCTCATGTGACAATCTTGTAGCTCGTGCTATGGAATCCTCAGTTACTTCGAGTTGTAGATCCCCAAATCTTTCTCTAGAGTCATCAAACGATTGAGAGAATGCCTATGCAACTGCTAGGTTATAGCCCACAAAATTTTGGATGAAAATGTCCCATCCATGTGCTTTTATATCACTTATGACATTGTCGTGGGAAAGGAGGGGTTGCGAACCATTAGGTTCAATTCTGACTAGTGCAGGATCCATGGGTGTTATCACAGAGGCACAATAAAGGAAACGAGAGGGAGTTTGTGATTTCCAATAAACAAACAATACGGAGAGGTCTGTAAAATCGGAAGAGGCCCGATACCTATGGACTTTGGAAGCTATCATGCTTGGTAATTTGATCTTTGAGTGATAAAGAACTAGAGGACACGCATGCTTGTAAACCACTCTATGCAAAGAACATTAAACCCAAACCATTATCACTTACCTATTTGAATAATGAATGAGTCTTAATTACAAAGAACAATAGGATGATATGGAATTATGAGTACATCATCCATATACTCGAGTGATAGGATTTTGATATGACTGGTAAGAGCAAGAAGCATATTTCAAATTTTAATCCAAGGTTCTGCACAATTAGGCATATCAAATATCAAAATCATATAATCAACCATAGATAATACCAAGTCATATTTCCCATAGTCAATCAATCAAGTATAATGGTAATGGATCAAGAAATAGGCTTACAAACTTAAAGGTTTTAAAAATATAGATGCCTTTAGGTGTAATCTCATTTGCAAAAGAAACAAAGAAACTGCAAACTATAAAATGATTATCCAAGACAAAATTTTGTTTTAATTTCATGCTTGCAGTCATGAAATTAAACAAACAAATGATAAATTTAATGAAATACTCTTATAATCAGCTAGGCCAGAGAATATCCTCAAAACCAAAGTACAGAAACGTTTGTAAGTATAAGGAGGAGGCAGCTACAGAAAATTTTTATCCCTTGGTGATGACTTTTTTAAAAATGATAAAATTTGAGAGAATTGTTGGCTACAAACAATGGTGACACACTGGGCGAAGTAGTTATCTATGCATCACCAAAAATTTATATCAAGGGCATAGATGAAATAAATTTTAGAGACAGTTAACGACAGATCAAGCATTTCGACAATAACTGAGAAAAATAGCACAATCATAGTATTGGATGCATTTATGTCTGAAATTGTAATCCGGTATCTTGTTTAGATCACAAGTGTAGCGATGTTTATACAGGTGACTTTGATACCATTGACAGGGCCTCTGCTGCCAACAGGTGTCCATAGCCTCGACAGGGATGTCATTTAACCCACTCTAGTACCTCTATCCCATCAAAGAGTCATCCATTTATGATAAAAGCATCCTGACACTTGATCAATTTAAAAAATATATACCTGAGGATCTTCGAAACCCGACATTGCTTCACTGCCAGCAGGCCTGTTCAGTACCTTGAAGAAGTTTCCTTGGTATCATGTGTGCATTTACCCGCTGCCAACAGACTTGTTGAGTGTCTCAGAAGGTTTACACACAATTCCCACACATTACAATGCTTCCAACTCTCTAAAATTTGTTTATAAATTTATAGAAACTTCATGATATTTAAGAGAGCAGGGTGATACTGAAAATATTACAGTCTGGTAATAAAAGGATTGATCATTTAAGAATTATTTTTCCGTTCTAATGACTTCCATCATGATTTGGACAATCAAATTTCTATGAAGAAATCATCTCTAGGATGGGGAAGCACATTGAGTTGATCTCATTAAAACATGGACGACATTAGAAGTTTGTTAAGGATAATTGTGTCTTCCTATGATTTTAATGAGAAACCAAAAACAATAATTGGGCAGAAACTTACCTCCGATGATTTGAGTTTAGCACTTATTGTTCAGGTGCTTGAGCTGTTATCAACTGCTGCTAATAAAAAAAATTACGATTCCCTTCAACAAATGAATGGTGATTTCAGACATAATTATTTAGAAATCAAATCAAAATCAAGCAAAATGAAAAGAACCAAATCAAAATAGAAAAGAAAATTAGAAATATTTACAAGAGGGTGGATCATAAATCATCAAGGGAAATATCTCTTGAGAGCCTATTCGTTCACTGGGAAAGTGTCCGGTTGTCCCTCCAAGTTATGCAGACAAAAAAAACTAGGACCCAATTTTTCAGAAATTACAAACGGTCCCAGCCACAGGTTTTGGAACTTGGTATGTTCTCCCTTACCCTCGTGTCGTTTGTCCCACTTGAGAACCAAATCCCCAACATAAAAATTCCTTTCAGGGGATGAAATTGTATCAAACCAACTCTTCACAATTTGTTGGTGCTGATCAAGTTTATGTTTTTCTTTTGTTCTCACCTCTTCTAATCTTGATAAAGCATTTATTCGGTTTTCTAGAGGAGGACACTCTTATTCTTGAAATTTTTGTGATAATTGCAGAGAAGGAAGCAAGACATGTGGGGGAAGGATGGATTCTCTTCCATAAACGAGGAAGAAAGGAGAATTACCAATGGAGGCCTTTGGAGTTAGCCTATCAGCCCAAAGTTCTTTGTACAATGCATTGTTTCAATTCTTGTGGTTTTCCGAAACTGTCCTTTTTATAATCTTGATTCAATTCTTATTTGTTGACTCGGTTAGACCGTTCCCTTGAGGGTAGTAGCTAGCAAAATACTTCAGTTTAATCCCTTTGTCCAGAGTGAAAACATTCATATCTAGGAAAGAAAAATAAGAATCATTGTAAAAAACGATACATTCAGGGATTCTGAATCAAGTGATAATATGGGAGTTCATAAAAGACACTACCTGATTTGTGTTGACCACTTTTAAAGATAAAGATTCAGAACATCTTGTAAAATAGTTTGTTTTCGTGAGAATGTACTTGTGTTGTTGTGAGGAAGGGGGATTTCTTGGTCCTATAATGTCTTTTTTCACCCGTCATGCAGCCTTTTGACAGATTATACACTTGCAGGACAACGTATGAGCATATTTAAAAAAGGTAGGCCAATAGTATCCAACCCTTATCACTTTGTGGGCAGTGATATCTCCACCAAAATGACCACTGGCATCACCGGAATGAAGTTCAACCAACACTTTTTCAGACTCCTCTTTTTCTAAACAACGCAGAAAAACACCGTCAAAGTTCTTTCAAAATAATATATATCATTGATTAATTGGAAAGATGCATATTTAAGCCTAATTTCTCATATATTTTTGGGATCAAGATTGTGAGGAGACAATCCATGCAGTAAATAAAATATGATATTCTCATACCAAGAATTGGAAACCATTTGTGCATAGCTCATCTGTTTCTCATCATGTTGATTTATAGTTGATGCATTTGTTTGACTTTCAGATTTCTCAACTGAATCAACCATTAATTTACGCAGGCCTTGACCTCTAACAATTTGGGTAGGGTTTATTTCAAGATCTTATTCCTGAAGTGATTTCATTCAATTTTCCCTTTTCTCACCCAGCTCTTTTTGTACTAGTAGATTTCTTACAACGGGGTAATGAACAACAACTTTGCTTCTGGATTTCAACAGGTAAGATCTCAAGTGTTTCACTTCTTTAAAAACAACATATGCCTACTGATATACTGCGGGGTAATTAATTTTTTCTCCTTTAAAAGCGGAGCTCATGAAGAAAATTGGTATCTCATTGCTTTCAACGTTTTTCTGTGTAAGCACAACATCATAGGATCTATCAGATGAAAAAGTGTATAGAGTGAAATCCTGATAAAAATCAGGGCTCATCAGGGAAGGTGCTTCTACTATGGATTTTCTAATTGAATCAAAATATTGACTTTCTCGTTGTCCCCATCTGTACAAAATATTCTTTTTAATTAGATTTTGTAGAGGTCTAACCATTTCAGAAAAACTTGGGACAAATCGTCTGACAAAATTAATTTTTCCCAAAAGGGATTGCATGGCCTTTTTGGAAGAAGGAGGGCAGAGTTTGGCAATGTCTTGGGTTCTTTTAGGATCAATTATCATTCCATATTTAGACACTATAAACCCAAGAATTTTCCCTTGTTCTACTACAAAGATTGATTTATGGGGATTGAGAGATATGTTGAACTTGCGACATCATTCTAAGACAGCCCTAAGGTGAGACAAGTGTTTTTTATTTTTATTTTTAAATATAGTGACATCGTCAAGATAGACCACAGATGATTGTTTGATGAGGCCATGAAAAGAAATATCCATTTCTCTCTGAAAAGTGGCACCAACATTTATCAGTCCAAAAGGCATTTTCCTGTAGGCGTAAGTTTCCCACAGGGTACGAAAGGGGGTTTTAAGCTGGTCTGAAGGAGACATCTGAACCTGATTGTATCCTAAAAAACCATTTAATAAAGATAGTCTTTCAAAACCATACACTTGTTGTAGAATTTGTTCCATTGGAGGAACTGGGTAGTTTCCTTTATCAGATGCTCGGTTTAAATTTCGAAAGTCGACACAAAGTCAAATTTCACCACTTTTCTTCCTTACAGGGACTAAGTTAGACACTCATTGAGTATGCCTAACTGGAAAAATTATCTTTGCAGTAAGCAATTTATTTAGTTCCTTTTTCACAGTAGGTTCCAATTTAGGATGCATTTTTTTCAATATTTGTTGGAAAGGCTGAGTCTGGGGTTTCATAGGGATTACGTGTTGTATGATGTTTGGGTAGATTTTTTTTAGATCATCGTATATCCAAGAAAATACATCTTTAAATTCTTTAAATAATTTTATAAAAGTGGACCTTTCCTGTTCAGAACATGCCTTTTCCAGATTAATATTTTGAGGGTTATCTGGTGTTCCTAAATTTACAGTTTCGTAGAGCAAAGAGGAAATTTTAGTTTTGCAATTGACTACCCCTCTAAAATTGTCATGTAGGTCAGAAAACTTCTCTAATCTCAAAACAGATTTGGGGATAGAATTTACTGGCTCGGATGATGATTATGGAGATTGAGGATAGAATATTACTGTGAAATATCGGAGATTCTTGTCATGAGTGCCTTCATCAATAACTGCATCCTAGAAGGTGTCTTCCATATCCAAAAAATGGATGATCTGTTTATCATCATAAACTACCCTCTAATTTTTATGTTGTTCGAAATTGATGGCCTAAATAACAATTCAACCGAGAACGCGTTAGGGGAAAGACCTTCAACAAGAAACAATTTACAAGCAACATTGGCTAATAAATCAGCTTCCAAATTACTCATCCTAGGAATGAAATTTATATTAAATGTTAGAAATTTGTGCATCAAACCCCATACCTCGGTTTGGTAATTCTTCAGATGCGGTGACAAACAATGTATCACATTTCTTACCTATTTGACTACTATTTATGAATCACCAAATACTACCAAATTTTACACGTCCATTTCTAGAGCCTTCCTTAGTCCCTACAAAAGTGCTTTGTACTCTGTTGTATTGTTAGTACATTCAAACTCTGATCGACAAGCAATAAATGTTTTATTACCTGTAGGGTCGATGAGCACACAACCAACACCTACCCCTTCTCAGTAATTGGATCCATCAAAATATAGAGACCATATTTGTGCATCATTAGCAGTATTTGGCATATTTGGTGAAGCTGGTGCCTGAGTATAGTTTGTTACCTCAGATTGTTTCTCTTGATCAACGATAGAGGAAATTCCAGTCATGAAGTTACAAAAAAAGTTATTCATTCCTTGCGTTTCAATCGAATTCGCAGTGGTAATGAAAGGCTCATTTAGTTCGTTCAGATCTGTCATGGTATGCTTAAGGTAACGTTCTCTGTTTATTCTGATCTTGTTGGGTTTTCCATTTTCTGGTAGCCACAAATGAGACCAGTCTGTAGCAAATTAACTGTGTAGTTGTTCTAACCAATCTCTACTAAAAAAACCATAAACTTTGGGAATGTCGACAACGATAATATCAATTACTTGATGAGCTTTGGAATTGGAGGATAATCTAATCAACACATTTTTAAGTTCATCGATAACTTTAACATTAGTTCGATATAGCTGAATGATTTTTAAATCAGAAGTGTTTACTTCTTCATTAATTTTGTGGCATACAAACAGAGGCATCACATTTGGTGATGCACCCAATTCAACCATATAGTTATGTACATTCCTATTAAAAAATTCAAAATTCAATAAAAATGGGGGAACTTTTTTCGTGCGGAAACAACAGAATTCTGTTGATTTTTTATTGTTGTTCCTGAAACAGTTTTATCCAAGTTTCCTAGAGTTTTTTTTGATAAGTCCCTTTTGTCTTGATTTTTAGATGTATTTTTACTTAGGACATTTTTAGTTGTGTTTAAGTCTATTTCTGTTGATTTTTCGCTGCTAACATCATTCTTTTTACTATTTTCAGCAATGCTTTTAAGCATTTTCTACAAAATAAGAGGAAATTTCAGCAATTCCAAAACAAAAATATTTTCCCTTAATTTTTTCAAATCTTCAATTAAATCATACTCTAAAACTGGGGCAGCTAGGTTTTGTCTAGTTTCAGTTTTCGTTGGCTCTTTTGAAACTAAATTTTTACTTGTTTCGGGAGGAGACTTGTTTTGTGTTTTACTTCTAGTGTTGTAGGGGTGGACAGTTTCAAAATTTGCTTGGAAAATACTGTCCGACAAGTTCTCGAAAATGGGAGGAGATGAGTATTCCTCTTCTGGTACCTCTTCCTCAACTGTGTCATCAGAATTTTAAGGAGGAGCAGAAACATAATTGTCATGTGCTACCAATATTGTTTGCAAAGCATACTGTAAACTTTCAAAATTTAGACGTTCAGTGGTCGGGTTTGGCCGGTTTGGAGGGAAAGGTTTTCTAAAGGGAGGTTTGAAACTTCCTTTACTTGTAGATTCCTCCTTGATGGATCTTTTCAAGTCAATGGCCTAATTGGATAGCTTCTGGAAATCTTTATGCAAGCTCTCCAAGTCTAATGTTTCTTGTTGATTTTTAGGTTGAGGAGGCCTAGTGAGAATTTCTATTTTCTTCTTAGAAGACAAAGTTGTTTCAGCCTCACTACTTAGATTATATTTTAATCTCAATATGTCTTTCTCAATATGACTTTCTTCCTCAAAATATTCTAACAACGTGTTATTTTTGTACCTTTTAAACCATATGGCTATGTTGTTATGCAGGGCCTTCGTATAATATGCAACAATTAAGTTTTCTGCAGGCATCGAATCTACATGGATTTTGTTTTTTAGTGTTAGGAATCTATGGTTAAAGTCTTTAAATTTTTCTTTAGGGTTCATCTTTAATATAGGAAGTTCCATTACCAAGACTTCTAGAGATTTATTATCTCCAAATTTCTCCAAAAAACAAGTTTCAAACTTGTCCCAAGAGACGATGGTATGAGGTTGTTGAGAAAAATACCAGGTTGAGGCATTCCCCTCAGAAGTGTAAGGAAATAATCTGCACACGACATATTCATGTTCAGCACTCTTGATTCTAATGGATAGCATAAATTTCTTGATGTGATTCTCAACTGATTTCTTTGAATTTGGATCAAATTTGGGTAGCCATTTCTCCGGATGTTTAGGAAATGGGTGTTGTGGTTCAAGCACAACCACGACATCTTGATTGAGACAAGGTATGGAAATATTATTTTGGTTTTCCATGGGAGTTGGTGGAGTCGAAGGTTGAGATGGTTTAGGTGAAGAACTTCCTTCCTTTGAGGATTCACCTCCCAAAAAAGATGGGGAAGAACCAGGTGGGGATGGTGGAATACCAGATCCTCCATCACCAAGGATCAGTGCTTCAGCAGGATTGGTAGTATTATCACCTAAAGTGTTTCTAGGTAGACCAATGCCTTGAAGTTGTTCTTGAAGATTTATAAAGTCAAGGGGTTGATAGAGTTGTCAACCAGGTTGTCTAATACGGGATAAGGCACTATCAATTCTTATGAGTGACTGGTGGACAATTTCTTGGATTTCAATCCCTTGAGGAACTGGTGTCACTGGTTCGATAGGAATATCAAGGGTATTGTTTGAGGTAGTAGTTGTTTCAAGTGTAACGTTGGTTTCTGAGGACACTACGCGTTACAACAGGAGAACGGTTGTTTGGAGGGGTCTTGCAACCTCCATGTTCCATCAATTAATTCCAGGCCCCCCTTCTAGTGCCATTTGTTGATGGATGTAAGTGACACACTATCAACTACAAGGTCAGATCCAGAGTGAGGTTGTCTAAATAACCCAATCCATTTGGTATGATCTGACTCAACGGGTTTAATGGCTCCGTTAGCCAACTAATGTCCTAAAAACAATAAAATAAATATACTAATCTAAATCTATGATTCTAACAATATATATTTACTAGAAACATGAATATATAAAGGATTATAAACAATTTGCATATAGTTTGCAAGGTTTACCTGAAACCTTGTGAAATGAATGTTCATAATAGTGTTTCTAATTAAGATAAAGAAAGAACATAAATCTTTTTGTTTTTTTTGAATGTTTAAAGATTTTAAACTAATAAATACTAAGTAAATACAATTGAAACAACGACACACAAAGAGTCAAAGATAATTAATGCAATCATCATTTCATTAAATAACACACATACTAACTTGTAGTTGATTAGCGGAACTGAGCTTGTTTCTATGTGTTATTTGAGCTCCTCCTTGTCCTATATTTAAGGAAAACCTATGACAGAAAAATGCTAGTAATTCCAGAATAAATTCAAAGAAGTGTTTGATATTTGGAGTAAATTAATAACATCAGGAAGATAACTAATAACAAAAAAAATATTGTGATCTTAAGGTAATCAATATCTGAGAACGAAGGAAAACTCAATTCTGAGTATTAATATTATCAATCATTTAACATCTGAAATAAACTCAATAATAATTAAATAATCGATTGTTCACACATACAAAATGGAATGACATATTATGGACAACATCTAAATATTTAACAATATGAAACACTATATGATGACAAGGATAAATCTAAATCAACCATAATAATATCTCATAATACATAGGTAGAAGTAAAACACAATGGAATAAGCATCACACAAATCTAAAGCCAACAGTGAATTTCTTTCCCATATCAATTCCCAAAATTACATGTCCATACTGTAGTCCGACCAAAAGTTGTCCTTAACACTAAACCACAATCATTATTTAAACTTGTCTTGGATTACCAACCTCTTATCATGCAAGATAGAGGGTAATCCCAGAAAATTAGATTGCTTTACAAAATAGGATAACAAAGAAACACTCCTGTAGGAGTTCGTTTATCAAAATTAATTACATAAATGACATAGTTTTATCAAACAAAAAGAGAAATTACTAAACTATGAAATGCATAATCCATGATTACTTCTCCATGTGAATAACATCATAACTGTTATTTTCCTAAAAATGACAAAACGAAATTGAATTTAGATAACAATACAAACTAATATTCAGAAATAGACTGGCTACAGAATCGTGAGATTCTGTAGCTAGTCTTTAAATTAAGAAAAGAAAATCAAAATAAATCTATCTATTTGATTTTAACAACATAATCAAATCAAAGAGTATCAAAACCATTTTTACCATTTTAGAGATTAGACAATGAAGGATCTAATAATTATGAGTTAGTGATAGCGTTGAAATTTGTTGCGTTCTTGATAATCACATTATCGGATCGTTTGAACCTTTTACTTTCTTGATCTGCGTTGGATTCAACACATGCCTTCTATTATTGATTTTCCCTTTCAAGCAAGGAGTTTCGAGCTGCCATATGTTTTAACTATGTTTGGAGATATGGTAGATATCTGTAGTAATGTTCAACCCAGCCAAGACAATTCTCACAATGTACAGGTGCTATGGCAGGCAGATGTTGAGTGTACTTTGCAATGGGTTCTTTGTTCTTTTTTGTAGCTTGGTTCAAATCCTGGCTTATACCAGCGAATCCTTCTTAATTTTTTAGGAACGAAGGTAGTTCAGAAACAAAATTGTATTGTATAGTTTCAATACAAATTTTATTTCCAAGGCACTAGTTATCCAAATCTTCTCGGGCAAGAAATTCATTGATATCATCATCGGACAAGTGATCATCGAAGTTTTATGAGAGTAATCAGTGTACCTTTAGGGCAACATTTTCATTTCTTAGAGACCATGAGCAGACTCCATGGCACACCTTCTAGCTTGGAATTTTTGAACCATCTTTCTCTCTCCTGTGACAATCCTGTAGCTCGTGCTATGGAATCCTCGGTTACTTCGAGTTTCAGATCCCCAATTATTGATCTATTGCCATCAAACGATTGAGTGAATGCATGTGCAACTTCTAGGTTATAGCCCTCAAACTTTCGGATGAAAATGTCCCAGCCATGTGCCTGTATATTTCTTATGGAATCGTCATGGGCGAGGAGGGCTTGCAATCCATTAGGTTCAATTCTGACTCTGGGAGCCATGGATGTTATCACACAGACACAGTAAAGGCAATGAGAGGGAGGTTTCTCTTTCCAATACACAAACAATAGGGAGAAGTCTGTAAAATCGGAAGAGGCTTGATGCCTACGAATTTGGGAGGATGTGATGCTTGGTAATTTGATCTTTGAGTGACAAAGAAACAGAGGGAACGCAGGCTTCTAAACCACTCTACGCAATGAACATTAAACCCAAACCATTATAACTTACCTATTCGAATAATGAATGAGAGTCTTAATTACGCAGGAAAATAGGATGATGTGGAATTGTGAGTACATCAGTCATGTACCAGGGTGATAGGATTTTGATATGACTGGTAAGAGAAAGAATCATATTTCAAATTTTAATCCAAGGTTCTGCACAATTAGCCATATCAAATATCAAAATCATATAATCAACCATAGATAAGACCAAGTCATATTTTCCATAGTCAATCAATCAAGTATAATGGTAATGGATCAACAAATAGGCTTACAAACTTAAAGGTTTTAAAAATATAGATGCCCTTTAGGTGTAATCTCATTTGCAAAAGAAACAAAGAAACCACAAACTATAAAATGATTACCCAAGCAGAAATTTTGTTTTAATTTCATGCTTGTAGTCATGAAATTAAACAAACAAATGATAAATTTAATGAAATACTCTTATAATAAACTAGGCCAAAGAATCTCCTCAAAACCAGAGTCCAGAAATGTTTGTAAGTATAAGGAGGAGGCAGCTATAGAAATTTTTTATCCCTTGGTGATGACTTTTTTTTAAAAATGATAAAATTTGACAGAATTGTTGGTTGCCAACACCACTTTCCATAATTTGAAACTTCCCCATTACTTTATCAGTTAAATATTCCTCCTTGACTTTGTCACCTCACTTTATCATTTAAATAATCTTCTTTGATTTTGTCACTTCACTTTATTATTTAAATAATCCTTCTTGAATTTGTCACTTTACTTTATTTAAATATTCTTTGCAACCTCTTTGACCTTCTGGGGTTTCAAGTCAACATATGAGGGTCCTCCAACTTCATAAGGCCATAAATCTCAAACCGTGAGGAGTTATGTGACGTTCCACATACCACCAGAAATGGAATGATATGTACTATCCATATAGAATAGTATTACCTTAAAATATATTAAAACTCATACCATTATGCATGAAACAACCTTGGGTCCATTACCCAAA
>JASDQU010683429.1:47464-59880 GCA_032191745.1 Picea mariana
AGTACTCAAAATCTTGTGTCTGCTACGTGGAAAATCTATGCACCTACGGACGATTTGATCAATCTACATGGTATTTTCCTTGGTCGTGCAACTAATAACATTACGGAATATAGTGTGGTCATTGAGTTATTAACTGACACCATTTCATTTGGCATATGTCATATAATTGTACATATTGATTCTCAACTTGTGGTGTTGAAATTAAGCAACATCTATTCCATTATAAGTCCTATACTATTACGGGTATACTTAAGTATTCACCTCTTGGAAAGGAATTTTGATTACATTGAATATCAACACATTCCTATATATCTAAATATATTAACATATGCTTTATCCAATTATGTGTTAGATAGACATTTGTGCAATTTATAAATCCAAGCACAAACACATAAAGACAATTAAGTCGACAAAAGTTTTGTATTATAACGCAAAAAGTTACAAAAATGTGTGTCCTGAGATCAAAATGTCGAAGCACATGGCTTCATATACATATGTATCATGGACATTGATGTAATATTCCAGATATAAAAAGTATGAAAAACATAAATAAATAGCTATAAATGGAAAATGAACAACAATATAACCAAAACAACACCACAACAATACCAAAATGATACCAGAATAATACCAGAAAGAACACTTTGAGGGATAAATGTTCACTTGCCTCTTCGAGGGGGAAAACTCCAGCAGAGAAGAGCTCTATTACAATAAAATCTAATACAAAATTTATCATACCCTCGACTCCTATTTATACTAATATGTCTTTCAAAGGAACCATTTAGAGGAAGATCCTTCTAGAAGTGGGAGCTTCTATTAGGTCTTCGTACATTGGACTTATTCTTCCTTATTTCTAGGCATTATTAATATTGACCTCTATTACATGGAAATATATTATTCTACCTACCTGAGGGGTTAGGTCCCTAACATGTCCTCCCCTTTAAAAACAACCTTGTCCTCAAGGCTTGAGATGGGGAAATTGTTGTAGAATGGTAGTTGGTTCCCAAGTGGCATATGCTAGAGTTGTATATTTCCACTGTACTAACACTTCCTTGATGGTTCGCTAACATAGACGACTCTCACGCTGGTCCAAAATTGATTATGGATTGAGCCAAATGGATCCTTCTGCGTCCAACTCAGGAAGGTTGGCTTGAGTTTGGCACTTAGTTTCAATCACCTTCTTTAAGGAGGAAACATGAAAAACAAGATGGAGCTTAGAATGACTAGGCAAATCTAACTGATAGGCCACCTATCCCACACACTTCAGAACGGTATAAGGACCATAAAATTTGGACACCAGTTTTTGACAGTGGTTAGCCTTGAGGGAATTTTTCTTGTGGGGTTTCAGTTGAAGAAACACATGATCTCCTTCTGCAAATTGACATTCAAAGAGACCTTGATCTGCTTGTTGCTTCATGCTATTTTTGTCCATCACTAAATTCTCTTTGAGGGTATGAAGAATAGACTCTCAAACTATAAGAATTTGGTCAACCACCTAGACCTTCAAGATACCTGACAAATATGAGAGAACTGAAGGTGGATTTTGTCCATATACCACTTCAAAAGGAGTCATGCGGATAGATGTATGGTACAAAGTGTTGTACCACCATTCAGATAGTGGTAACCATTGAGCCCATTGATTTTTCCTTTCTGATGAAAAACACCTCAAATATGTTTCCAAACACTTGTCGACAATTTCACTTTCACCATCAGTCTGGGGATGATAATTTCTGCTGATATGAAATTGGGTTCTTGTAGCTTGAACAGTTCTTGCCAAAAATTGCTAGTGAAAATTGGGTTGCGATCAGAGACAATAGAATGTGGCATGCCATGAAGCTTGAAGACTTGATCCATGAAAATTTCAATTTGACCAAAAGCACATTTAGATTGTTTAAGTAAAAGTTTGTGCTGAGATAGTAGATGGAAAACTTGATCCACATGAGCAATATGGATTGTCCAGGTTTTACTATAGATGAGGATATCATCAAAGAAAACTAAGACAAAATTACGAATAAAAGGATGGAAGACATGATTCATGAGGCTTTGGAAAGTGGAGGGAGAATTACACAATCCCAAGGGCATGAAAAAAAACTCATAGTGGCACTCATGAGTTCTAAATGAAGTCTTAGGAATGTCTTCCTCTTTCATATGGATCTAGTGGTAGCCAGAATGAATATCAAGTTTAGTAGAGAACTAGGTGCCACACAATTCATCCAAGAGGTCATCAGTGATAGTAATGGGAAATTTGTATTTAATGGTGAGTTTGTTGAGGGCACGGAAGTTAGGACACATGTGCCAAGAAACTTCTTTCTTAAGTACCATGACCATAGGTGAAGAGTAGGGGCTTTTACTAGGGCAGATAACACCTGCATTGAGCAGGTCTTGAACAATTTTCTCAATTTCATTTTTTTGGGAAAAGGGGTGATGATAGGGACAAATATTGGGAGGAAGGCTTCCTCGGACAAGGGTAATGGAATGATTATGAACACCAAGGGAAGGAGGAAGTCCGTGGGGAGTGGGAAAAAACACTTGATGTTTATAGAGGTGGATTGGAGGTCCTGTGGCACAGAGGGTGTCTCAGTTGCTTGTATGGCATGGAGTTGGGCAATAATGACATAATGACCTTTTTTTAGCAAATTTTCCATGCGATGGGAACTAATGTTCTCCAGGGAACTGGAGGTGATGCCTTGGAACATATGTTTTTGGCCCTCCTGGTCAAATTGCATGGTTAATTATTTAAAATCCATGAGAATGGGACCCAAATTCCTTAGCCATTATGCACCCAACACAATGTCACAACCGCCCATGTTAATAGAAAAAATATGAGATTTCAGGTGGTATTCACCAATTTGGAGATGCACATTTTCACAACGCCCTCCACATTTCATGGACCTACCATTGGAAATCATGATTTGAAAATTATTGACTGTACGGATATAGAAATTAGTTTCTTGGGAAATGCAGTGATGAATAAAATTATGGGTGCTTCCACTATCAACAAGAATGATGACCTTCCTATGGTTGATGTAACCAATTAGCCTGAGGGTTTGGGTAGCACAGAATCCAGTGAGAGAATTTAGGGAAATGATTGGTTCTACTTTGGGAGGGTCTAAGGGAGGGGTTATGTCAGTGGGTTCAGGTGACACTGACACAAGGGGAGCCTCAACATCCTCTTTTGAAACATCCTACGAGATGGCCATAAAATGATTTTGTTCCTTATACTTGTGTCCCGAAAAATATTTTTCATCACAATTATAACACAAGCCTTTGAGTTGGCATTCAACCATTTAGGCCCTGGTTGATTTATAGATCTTTAGTGGAGTAGAAGGAGGAGTGGGTGTTATTGGTTTAGTGCGAGGAATAATGGAGGGTTTTCGATTTTGAGAAGAGACAATTGTTATGATTTCTTAGCTCTTTTAGTAGCGTCCACCAAACTCTGAGGCCAATACATGAGGACATGAGCACAAACATCATCCTTGAGGCGATTGATAAAACATTCTCGGAAAAAATCATCAGGCATGCCCTCTATACGAAAATCCAGTCGCTCAAAAGAAACTATAAAGTCTTCCACTATGCCAGATTGTTTCAAATTTGTCAAACAAACTAAATGGTTGGTGTCAATGTCAAAGCATTCATAAATATTTTCCACAAAGTGTGTCCAAGCCACATACCCTTAGTGGGCATTTTTCTCCATTGCCAACGTTCTTGATCTAGATAGAGAACACCATACTAGAGTTTGGCCAACTCATTTGTAATGTCATACAAAGAGAAATAATGTTCCATTTGAGTTACCCAACTAGTGGGATCTGATCCATAAAATTTTGTCACATACACATGCGGAAGGTGTAGGTCACGCTGAAAGTGATGGGGCTAAAAATTCTGGGAATGAGAGGAAGTTTCACCTTTTCTATGCAAAGGTGGGTCAGATAAGGGAAGATCTGTAGGGATATGTAGCTTCTCGTAGATCATCATAGTGATAGATTCAAACTGGGTAATAATGTCTTGTTTGATCTCTTGTTTGAGTTCCACGATTGAGGCAACGATGGAGGAATGCATCTTTTGATTGATGGTGGAAATATTGGCACTGAGATGTCGCACTTCTTGTTGGGTTTCTGTGAAATTAGACTGCAAGTTAGTGAAGCGAGCTTCCAAGTCTTGGCTACAGGTATGGGCCATGATGAAGAGGGAACATGAAAAGGGGTGGGTGGGAAGATCAAGGCGATGAATTGAATCCAATCGGGTAAATCCCAAATAAGGGTGTTGGAAGGGGGTCAAGTCCACAAGAAAAAACAAATTGCTGAAAAATGATAGGTATGACTTCGATAAGGGTGAAGAGAGAAATACAACAGAATAGGTCTCAAATAATGGTGAAATTCCCAAATTCTTAACATGAAGAAATGTGTAGTAATTCCGCAACTCGAATGTAGGAGACACAGTTGTGTTGCAATAGATATTGTATGTTCTATTTTTGTTTCCATCCTAAGGGTTAGGTATTCAAGGTTTCTACATACAAGGGTTTTCCTTGTGATATAGCTCTTTGATATATGTGCGAGTTCCAACAATAGTACTTGGCCAAATATCTCAGGGCACCAACTAAGGAGGCTATACCATGCCCTTAGTTGTACTACCTGAATACCCAGGTACTAGAGAGTATATTCCCAAGTGTTATACTCAGTGGCATTATAGCAGTCAGGCAGTCGATCAGTTTATCTATGGAGGGCTTCAGAAGATCTAGGCTGATCCATATACATGTGTTTTCTGATGCGCTACCACTCTAAGGGCTACCAACAGGGGTTACAAGGGTGTCCAACATATGTGCACTTAAGTACCACTTGTATTTCCTACGTGTATTAATCCCCAACTATGGGTTTATGCGCATAATGATAGATCTATGTAGCTTAAATATGTCAAAATAGATCTCTACCCTGAAAAAATTTAACCCACAATTTGTTGCCGAGGAAAGTGCTCTGTACCACTTGTAATATTCCAGATATAAAAAGTATGCATAATAGAAACAAATAGCTAGAAATGGCAGATGAACAACAATATAACCATAACAACACCACAATAATACCAAAATGATACCAGAATAATACCAGAAAGAACACTTTGATTATTGAGAGCAATGTTCACTTGCCTCTTCGAGGGGGAAACCTCCAGCAGAGCAGAGCTCTATTACAATAATATCCAAGACAAAAGTTCTTATACCCTCGACTCCTATTTATACTAAATATGTCTATCAAAAGAACCATCTAGAGGAAGATCCTTCTAGAAGCGGAAGCTTCTATTAGGTCTTCTTACATTGGACTTATTCTTCCTTATTGCTATACCTTATTAATATTGACCTTTATTACATGGAAATATATTATTCTACCTACATGAGGGGTTAGGTCCCTAACAAATGCTCATGGTAACAAACCACTTCCCATGCTACACAACGGAGAATTCAACCAATATATGTTGAAACACCAATGGTATGGTGTTCGTAACATCGAGGTAACTCATCCACAGTAACGTTAGGGATGTCCATAGTCAACCCCTTGAGGTTGTGTTTGATCTCTTCAAGATCCTCAGCTGCTACTCCTCGACTTGCCACTGTGCCTATCTCTCTAAGTCTGTGGATTGGAGATGATCTTGGAGGCCTGAAAGATGCCACATTTGCATTTTGAGAGATTTTGATTATTGTCGGATACATAACATATAATTTTCATAATTAAAATGCCAAAACAATATATAATGAAAAAAATATGTTTTACCTATATCTCGCCATTGTGAACCCTTGGGTAGTGCCAAGTCAGGATCACCACGAAAATCAGCCTCAATATAGGCATAATCCTTGATCATTATAAGTTGATCTCTCAGCCACTGGAAGAAGACAGGACCATATGTAATAGTTGGGATTCCACCATGGTGTGCCATCAAGTCTACCCATATCTTCATCCAAGGATATTGTGGAGTAGGAATACCCCAATTCACATGGTGAAGGTGCAAAACCGGGACCCTTTCTAGGAAAAATGACACCAAAATTGATATGTATCCAAATTGCTTTAACCGACCGATCCAAATTTCTTCATATTCTTGAGGAGGCCCTCACACTAGTTAAATACTTGGGGATCCATGCACTCAATAGCATACTGAAAATGGATCTGCAAGGTCATGTGTGGAGCTGCACTCCTTGCCACATGGGTAATGGTGTAGATTATTGTCCTCAAACATAAGTCGAGGACATCTTTTATGGAAACCTTACCACTATGTTTCTTTGTACCAGTTGAGCAGTGTTGTGCGACATAGTAATCCATTGGTTCACCTCCTCCTCTACTTCCTGATAATGACACTGGAGACCCACGATGAGATAGTACGGTCAAGAAATAGATGTCATCAATCTCTAATGTCAGTGTATGTACCCCCAACATGAAAAACTTGTTTGTTCACATCCCACATTCGGACTAAGTGCTCCAATAGAACTAATTGGTCCCTCATGCCCTGCACTTTCAAGAACTTAAGCAAGCCGCACTCCCGGAGTGCCATGAATATGTTGGGATCATTCCCTACAATGTAATATTCCTCTTCGTGCTCTCTTTCCTGCCATTCGGTCATGATGAATTGTGGAAATTCTTCCAAACAACAGTTAAAGATGAATTAGTTCATTAAAAATCTAAAATTGGGAGATTTCGTAGTTCTTTCTTTTTTTTTTTTTTTTGAGTTGCGGTCGTTGCAGGTGCTAAGTTTACCACAGTGCGGCGGAATCACACCCCATCATTGTAACCCCATCGATGATCCAAGATTGTCACAATTCCTAATATGGAGAGGCTGTGATAATCTGGAGGCGCTCTCTCCTTTGAAATTTGCCCACAAACCCAAAAATTAACCATAAAAAATGAAAAAAAATGTTATTGAAAGGAAGAGGGAAGGAATAGCACCAACCTCACGGAGACAGCTCGAGAAATTGTCCATGGATCATGTCAGAATCCTTGCTTGAAGATCGGAGGAAAATAGGAGTTTTGACACTATTTTTGGTGATAATACAAATGGAATGGTAAAATGAACTTGTTTTTGACTTATTTAACTTATTTTACCATTTTTAACCTAAAATTAAATTATATTTCACTATTTTTCACCTATGTTAAAACTAATGAACTTTTCAAAGTGTCAATATTACAAGATACAGGTCGGGCAATTGGAATTTTGATATGAATCAACCCATTTTTATTGTTTTTTACGTGTTTTTGAAAAATCATTTGTTGTATATATGATTTTAAGTTTTTTCAGTAAAAAACATCGAGCATAATCTTTGTTTTTTCTCACGCTTGTAAAACTATGAGAATGTAACCGAGTAAAATTGTATCCCTTTTTTAGACTCGTGAAGGCTAGACAAAAAAGGAACCGCCCTGGAGACCTCTTTATGTTATTTTCAAGCTCTCTAAACATGAAAATATAGCTGAGCGATCTTGTTCTTTTCGCGCTCGTAAAAGTGTTTAAAGAAAACGTCTAATGAGCAGTGGATTATCTCTTTTTCAGTCTCATCAGACTACTTTACGAAAAAGGACATTTTGGAGTTTTCTTTAAGTGTTTTTCAGAATCTCTAAACATGAAAAACCCATGAGTTTTATTTCTTTGGACTAGTAAAACAAAAATCTAAAGGTCCATATGGGACAGAACCACTCCTTCCTAGGGTTCATTAAAAATACTCTGAGGGACTCATTCGAAGGATGAGCTTACATTTCAACAATATGTTATCCTCCTCAAGCTTCTGTAAAAATAAAGGGGTACTCACCAGAAATGGTGATGCAGGAGCATCGTTAGCGAACAAACGTGGCAGGACAACTCAGCATCCAAGAATCGTTTCGGAATCTGAAACACCAAGAGTTACTACACATCTTTCAGAACTGATTGGAAACGGAAAAATATCAAGCATTTGCAAGCGGATGATCACAAGTGATATGTAGTTCACTTTGGGCCTTGAATGTAATTGAACATTAGGTAGTAGTTATTTTTTTTTTTTTCGTGTAGACGAGTAGTCAGGGGGAACCCTAAGGACTCTCCAAGATAAATAGAGGTTTTGTACGCCCAAATGAGGCTGCTGCAAGTTAGTAGGAATTTTCTGATTTTTGAGCTATTGTTTTGATATTAGCTATAGCCATTTACTTTTGAATGAGTATGGCAAAAAAAATTTTGACTCAAATGCATAGCACTATTACTATTCTAGTTCTCTGTTATTGGGTTTTTCATAAATGAATGAATTTCATTATGGATGGATGAAACTATGAATGTTAGTGTAAGTTTCAATTGTTTCTCTTCTGTTGAGTGAATGCAAGGTTTGCACACAAGACGCAAGAAATGTGTGATGGTATATATTTTGATTCTTAAGCTCAGAAGAGATAGCACGAAGTTTCCACTTTGCGAGGAGTGCAAAACGACAGTTGCAAGGTGTGCACAGTCACCTGCAAGAACCAAGTTTTGTGCAAGAATTTGCTGCAAAGAGTGCACAGATATGGATTTCAACTAAGTGTCGAAGAGACTCCATAAGAGTAAAAGGAGAAAAAGGTGAAATCCAGACTAAATATGAGCCATCAGATTCAGAAATATCTAGACTATCGGCTTAGTGCCATCGCAGTTTCAAATATCGGGAGAATAGAGGTAAGGAGACTCCCAAACTCGCGAAATGTGGAACTCCAATTTGATCATCATCGTTGATAAATGGAAAGAATTGAACCATCGATCTGGTGCCATCGAATAATCGAGGATCGGGAGAATGGAGGTGCGCCAACCTCCAAAGTCACAGAACAAAAATTCACGAATCGATCTGAACCGTTAGATCATGGAAGATCGTGTTCCGTCGATCTGACACTCTCAAGTATCGGTATTTCAGAAGTCGGGAGTCAGGAGGGTAAAGCACATTGATTTCAGGAATCACAAGTTGTGAAACCCCGATAGAGGAAGGAAAATATGGATCGTCGGATAGCGGAAGACTCGGGACCGTATATCCATGAGTCATCGTGAGTTTGGACTTCAGGGAAATATAAGTAATCGTGTCACAAACCTTCGATATGTGAAGACCCAATGCAGTTGGAGGCTGGGCCCCAGGTCGTAGCCGAGGGTCACATCAGTGAAGAAGTAAGGGAGAAGCCAGAGACCCTCATCCCATTTCAGGTTTCAGGGATCGAAAGAGCTAGGATAACTCACAATGGGAGTCCCGACATTGCAAAACCCAACAGGCTTTTTAGAGATAAGGTCGTGGTCACGCCAGTGGTCACATGAAGTAAACTCACACTTAATGCTTGTTCTTGCGGGCTGAGTTACATAGAAGACCTGTGGATATTTTGTGATGATTATAGCGAGGAATCAAAGAGTTGTTTGAACTCGAAGATCGAGAAGATCCAGGGACCAGGAGGTCAGCAGAACCTGTTGAGGTGGGTTCTACATCAAATGGTATGAGAGCGGATTTTCGTCTATAGATTTCAGGAGAAGGAAATAAAAGATACGAAAGAACGTGAATCTACACTCTGTGTGTGAGATATAATCGACACAATGCCACCGAGAATACGAGTGGAACAACCATTATCCAATCAGGTTGTAGAAATGGAGATGTGAGAACTTCGTGCAAGGTTAGAGGTGATGGAGGTAGTGCAGTGGAGAGCACCTGATACTGGAGACATAAGCGATGCAGAGAGTGAAGAAGTAGAAGTCGAAGAAGATATGGGAGAGGATTTTTCCGAGGAACGCTTGTTGAGAAAAGTTTCCAGATTGGGAGGTAGAGCCAAGATAGAGGTATTGATGTATGAAGGAAACCTAGATGATGAAGAGCTTTTGGATTGGATAAGATCCATGGACAATCATTTTGACTATGAATACGTTGATGAAGAGAAAAGAGTGAAACAAGCTGTCACTAGGTTAAAAGGACATGTCACTCTATGGTGGGATGAACTATAGGCTTAGAGGAGAAGCAAAGGCAAGCAAAAGATAAAGAGTCGGGACAGAATGGTAGCCAAGATGAAGACTAAGTTCATGCCCAAAGACTATCAAATAAACCTGTTCAGGAAGATGAAAAACCTGAGACAGAAGGGGATGACAGTTAAAGAATACATAGAGGAGTTCTACAAGCTGAACATCAAAATTGGACAAAGATAAAAGGATGAAGAAAAAGTTTCCAGGTACATAAATGGCCTGAGGTAAGAAATCCAAGATGAGATCAACATGATGTCAGTAAGGACAATGGAGGATGCATATCAATTTTCACTGAAGGCGGAGGGGAAGTTGGCCAGGAGAAAAAACCAATGAGGCAGAGGTAAAAGCCCAATCCCGAACAAAGGAAAGGGAGTTGCCCATGACAATGAACAAAAATCCAAAGATGAGACTGAGAAACCGCATAGTCACTCGGAAAGAGGTGGAAGTTCCTGAGGAAGACAAGAGGGTGCAAGAAGTTCTTCCAGAGGAAGAGGAAGAAGCCGAGGAGGAGATACACCTGTGGAAAGGTAAGACATAAGTCTTGGGAATGTCCCAAGAGAAAGAAAGAAGGAGAAGGCGACGCTCACATTTTGAAAGCACAGAGAAGAAATGTTGATGCAGAAGGAGCAGAGGATGGAACATCTCTAATGTTGAGAAAAGTTCTCTTGAAACCAAAATCAAAATTTGAAAAGTCGGTGTAGAGGAACAGTCTTTTCAGGACAGTGTTCAAGACAAAGGACAGAGTCTACAAAGTGATAATTGACAGTGGGAGCACTAACAACCTAGTATCCACAGAGATGGTGGAGAAATTGAAACTGGAGACAACTACACACTCGAAGCCATACAAAGTCTCATGGTTGCAGAAAGGACACCAGGTAATGGTAACTAAACAATGCTTGGTTGAATTTAAAATAGGAGGATATAGAGATGAAATTATATGTGATGTAATTCCCATGGATGTATGCCATATTTTGTTGGGAATACCATGTCAATTTGAAAGGAATGTCATTCACGATGGGAGGAATAATACATACACTTTGGAGAAGAATGGTAGGACACACATGTTGTTGCCAATAGAAGAGAAGAAAGTGATAAAGGAAGCCATCACGAGCATACCTCTCATGAGTGGGAAGGAACTCCTGAGTGAAGTTAAGAAAGGACAGGAGATGCAGTTTGATGTCGTAAGGAAACCTAGAGTTGTCCTTACAAGTACTTCAATGGATGATTTTCCTAAAGAAATTCGGGAATTGTTGGATAATTTTGTTGACATAGTGGTAGATGAGCTGCCCAACTCATTACCACCCATCAGAAGTATCAGCCATCATATTGATATAATACTAGGAGAAAGTCTTCTAAATAAAGAAGCATATAGACTGACACCTCGGGAGAATGAGGAGGTAAAGAATCAAGTCTAGGAATTGTTAGACAAAGGTTTGGTCAGAGACAGGTTGAGTCCATGCGCAGTACCAACTATGTTGATTCCAAAGAAATATGGAGGATGGAGAATGTGTACAGACTCAAGAGCCATTAACAATATCACCATCAAGTATAGATTTCCTTTGCCAAGAATGGATGATATAATGGACTGTTTAAGTGGATAAAATTTGTTTTCCAAGATAGATTTGAAAAGTGGTTATCACCAGATCAGGATGAGAGAAGGTGATGAGTGGAAAACAAAATTTAAGACCAATGAGGGTGTGCACGAGTGGATTGTTATGCCATTTATCTTAACAAATGCCCGTACTTTTATGAGATTGATGAATGAAATACTGAAAGATTTCATTGGCAAGTTTGTAGTTGTGTATTTGGACGACATACTGATCTTTAGCAAGACTAAAGAGGAGCATTTGAGACACCTGAAAATAGTGATGAGGAGACTACAACAAGAGAAGATACTGATAAATCTGAAGAAGTCCTATTTTATGAAGACAAAACTTATTTACTTGGGTTTTGTGATCTCTTCAAATGAACTGAAGATGGATCCAGAAAAGGTGAGAGAAATCAAAGAATGGACATCACCAAGAAGCATGTTTGAAGTAAGGAGCTTCTATGGATTAGCAAGTTTCTATAGGAATTTCATCAAATATTTCAGTAGGATTTGTGCACCAATGATGGAGAGAGTGAAGAAAAAACACAAGTCTTTTAAATGGACAGAGGAGGCCGAGAGGAGATTCAATATACTGAAAGATAAAATCAGAGAACGACCAATTTTGGACTTACCAAATTTTGAAAAGACATTTCAAGTGAGATGTGATGCAAGTGGGGTTGCGATTGGAGAAGTTTTGAGCCAGGATAATAGGCACGTTGCCTATTTCAGTGAAAAACTGAATGAGCCTAAGAGAAAGTACTCCACATATGATAAAGAGTTCTAGGCCATAATTCAATCCCTAAGGAAGTGGAGACACTACCTTGTCCCATAGTAATTTGTCTTGTATAGCGATAACCAAGATTTACAATTCATAACAAGGCAG